>CM076416.1:1406434-1446186 GCA_038363315.1 Mugilogobius chulae | reverse complement strand
TGACATATCGGAAGAAATTCACTTTGATCATTTTGCCCACAATGGTACACTTTGTATACATGCTAACCCCTCTGACAGATACAAGACGCATGCCTTCGTCTACTCAAAGATCCCCCAACAAGTTCGCTTCGCTGTCTCCGCGTAGTCTAGTGCTCCAACCTGCTCGCCAACACCACATCTACAGTGTGCTATATGCATAACTATCTCGTTCGAGCTACTCTTCTTCTTCATAACGGCAGCCGTTCTCCTGGAGACTGATCAGTTGGAACAAAAGCTTGTACTCCCACCACGATCAGACACGAACATGCATTGCGACTGAATGCATGGAGAGAAGACGCTGCGCATTCTGTCCTCAGAGCCCAGACTTATAACAACCAACTATATACGTTACTAGTGAAGGAGCACGTACTAGAGACTCACACATCAAACTGTCCTCTTCCTAACTCATACATATGTATGACCAGAGTCTAATCTACTAATCATCTTTAATCGTGATGGGTGTCGTAACCCTCAATCACTACTAGCCCCAAAGCAATACTGCACCTAAAGGATTCTTCCTGTCTATCATCTTATTCATCGTTTAGCTACAGACTCTAACATCTTCAATCCAGTCACATCTCAGTATCAACACCCAGACAACGAATGCCTGCCCTGACTCGCACATACATGATATTTTCTGTGTCATAGCCAGGCGGCAATCCGCTCAGTGTAAGAAGAGTAGTCACATATGATCAATGTTAACATAGTACTATCCGATCGTTAAGTAAGATGGAAGATCAAAAAGACACCTGAAAAGTTAATCCAAATTTGACCTCTGTCATGACTATTGTGCTGAAACCAGTGATCTCCTAATATCTGGGTGACTCTCAATATATAGGTTAGATGGAAACTCTATCCCTAGATATTTCTTTTCATTCATTGAGAACGAAGCTGATATGTCTCATAAATCAAGGACGATGTACCCCTTCATCCTCGCAAAGTCATCCAATCTTGATGGAAGTGATCTGAGACCCGTCATATACTTTTTGTATTCTCCCAAAAGCCTCACAGAAAGACGATAGTACACATCCTCCATCCAATAAGACACAAAGTTTCTTGTGGCTGCTTGTTTATACACGAGTAACACTGTATTGTCACTACTTCAGGTTCGCGATCAAGGAAATTCACCGTTCTCTTGATGCTTTATATTAAACATGAACGTATTTTGCTGTTCCCTACAGTATTCATGAGCACAACATATGTTGAAAAAAGCATTAATTCATTACTATCGTTGTGGTTCAGGAACCATGTTCGGTCTTGGACACAAAATTCGCGACAACTGTAGCTTCGGCATGTCTACATATTCCTGTTTAGGACCTTGGCTGTGCATCTTGCATCACACCCAAAAGTACCCTGTGAAAGCTGGTTCCTCCAGAGGTCTCTTTGCTAGAGCGCATGGGACACCTGAACTCTGTAATGGCTCCAATGTATCGAGCAGAGGTTCTGTCCTTCAGCGTGTCTCTCAGGGCATGGTAGCTTCCCAGGGCTGAAAGAGAAGAGACAAAGGTGAGTTGGATTGCAGGATTTATTCTGATATTTTCTTAGTATGTTTTGTGTTATATCGTCCGTTCCATAGTCTCTTGGTATTCATTGTAGAGTATGCTCGCTCTGTTTAGGGTCCTTCAACATAATTGCTATCAATATCCCCTTATACAGCCTCTTATATCTTTTCGTATAATGTTTCCCAGAAGTCCTCCTGGAGACTAGTATCTAACGGGGAAATCAACTGGTGCTTCTCTAGTGAATGGTCACACCACCCAGGAAACCGAGAGAAGGAGCACGGGCTTTCCTGGGAAAAAAGAAGTCCCATAAAGCGCAGTCACATGTCTATTACAATTAGTCATGGAATATATATGATGCATCTCTAAAATGCAATATTGCGAATAATAGATGACCAGACAAGCACATTATAATGGTTGATTCTGGCCGTGTGGCAGTAAAAGTCACAATATTAGATAGTCTATTCATCACAATACATATTCAAACACCAGCGAACAAAATATATGGACGTACTTCTGGTTATTTAAAATAAAAAATTAAATGAAAACCTCCACTCTAAAGTAAGTCTAACGAGGACAAGGGAGTACAAGGATCTTGTTCAGTGCACGCCTCAGGTGCTACAGTTAGGCGAATAAAGACACTGTACTAAAATGGTATCTTCAGAACAATTGTTTATTTGTGTGGGCTTAACCAAGAGAGTTATATTTGGAGTTCTTGAAATTTGTAAGCCTTGTTGTGTCTTCAACCTATATCGCACACTATTGTTTATGTTTTAGCAAATAGTGGTCATGGAGCTCTGATCGCACAATGAAGAAGCACAAACTCGTAATGAGAAACTTAAAATTATAATATAGTTAAAGAATTCATGAGACTAAACTTCATCCGAGCACATTAGCCCGTTCCTTGCAGAAATACAGAAAGCACGGAAGACCAGAGTTTCCTGGTGCCATAACGAGGGTGCCTCATGCTGGACAGAGACGGCTCTGAATGACCTGAATGTGAACAAAAGAGACTCTTTAATACATTTGGGGAATATTGTTTACATTGTGGCTTTTGTTAAAACTTCCTCAATTATTGTACTCATAAAAGAATTATTTATGAAGTACTTAATAACCATAAAGACAAGTTTTTCGACCAACAAATAGGCCTCATTCCAATGAATATTCTATCAGTAAACTCCACCGATGCGTACCAAAACTTCACTATTAAAAGTTAGCCGCTGCGACAAACATGATTACTGTGTGATGCACGCACTTGGTGTTACGTAACGAGCCAATATATTCCTTCGCTACACTCTCTCTCTGTGTGAAATATATTTTATATTTTGATGATATATATATATATGTCCTTTATACGTCAGGAATTCACATTAATCTCCATTAGTCTACGATAACGTATTATTTCTAAAAATGATTATTGACCTATTCCTGTAATTATGCCATATCAATGGGCCGAACACAACTAAGCCTGCGCTCAATTCAAGGTAAGATTTCTGCTTGAAGACTTGTCGAGTGAGTATGTGTTAGAAGCGAGTCTTAGTGCCTTCCACGTCGTGTTAAAGGAGAGAAACGGAAGAGAAAGTGGAGCATAGACACGCACTATCTGCGATTAAACTATCCCGTCAAGTGCGTGGCTTTTTTAATAAAATTAGAAGTCCATAACACTCATCTAATAGAAACAATTAACATCCAGATAGACGAAACATTGATATCAAGTCTTGACAAATTATGTAAGATATAATTACGCTGGAATTCAAGCGTGTTTATAGAACGACTGTTTTACATCATCCGCTATTTTATCACGTCCGCGGTGCTGAATAGACAGCATGCATGTGGTGGGCAGCGCGGAGGGGACGGCGAAAATAAGGGTGTCTGAGGGCAGAGCTTGTGTTAATTGACCGCTTCTAAGATGCTAAGCATTACAGTGTTTAGAAACACGTTCGCTACAATGTGCTGGAGATGGATACGACTGGTTCTGAGTCACTGTATGAAGGAGGTCGAGATAACACAAGATACGTCTAGAGGCTGGAGTACAGGCTGCTGCAGAGTTTAAATTACAAAGGCTAAGTCATTTTTAGCACTGAATGCTGATGCACTTTTTTTTGTTTATCTCAAGATGTATATTTAACATTATCTCAGTGTTAATACAAGATACATAGAGCTTACCAATTCTTAGGTGGTAGGAAATAAAGGAATTTTTGACTTAATGTAAATAGTACAGCAAATATGATATATATGAAACGAGCTCTCTTTTAATAGATATCATTAGACCGTGTGTAGCTCCGTCTCTCAGTTGTCGTCTTGTTGAGATTTGTTGCTCTCGCGCGCACCACTTCACCGCACATATTCCAGTTAGACACTCAATTGGAGATGAAATGCCAAAAATCGTTGTGAGGATAAACATCAGGCCTTATTGACCAAAGTGATTCGTTCTTACGAGTAGAGACTATGAAGCCGGTGTCGTAGTGATGAAGGTATAGACTGTAGCTGCGAGTAGTCCTCCAACTTGATGAAGATCTGGCTATATACTGTGGGTGATAGAGAAAAGTGACTCTTTGGTTCTTGTCAGTAAAACTAAATGTGTTATAGATCTGCTAAGATTCGCTCAGTGTAATAGTCTGTATATCTGCTGATACCTTGGACTATTCAGAGAAGCAAGTAGTCACTTCTGCGTGGAGATCAGACCACGATGTTGGAATGCGAGCTGTCTCATAAGTAGAGTCTAATGAGCAGGAACCAGGGGTGCCAGATATAGGCTGTCTGGACACTAACGACAAAACAACTATACAACATACAGTATTATTAATAGATGTGTCCATTGCGTATCACTCGTCATTGGTGACTCTGCATCTCTCAAGGAACTTCAGCTGTTCAACAGAATTTAATGCAGATCGGACGTCATATCGAGAGAATCTGCCTAGAGATTAGAAGAGAAGATAAAACTGCACTAGAACACAATACAATACAAAGGATTCAAAAATAAACATCTAGATCTGGTCTCATATAGGACTATATCTTAACATAACAATCTGCCAACGATAATTATGTCTTATAATACATTACTATATACTCTTATTCGTATATTCTAATGTTAGTAATTGTCAATACTTGCTTTTGATATTATATCAGTAATGTAAAATACAAGTACAAGACTTTGGTGGTGATACACATCGAGCTACAGGCCCCACCTTAAAACATCTACACTCTCATGTGCTCGTCTTAAGCTGGCATTGAAATACCTCATTGGCTTGTGATCAATTGTCTATAGTGACAGCAATGTTTTTCATATGTGGCGACCGGGCTCTCTGAGAGTGTGGTCTCGACACTCTTTATATGGTCACGAAGTCCGAAGGACTCTCTTATGTCGAAGAGTACCTCTGCGTTCGTACTGGCAAGACGTGGTCTCTGCAATGTTCTCTAGACCTATGGCACTAATTATGATTTTCGAAGTCTGGCCTGAGATTCAGATCTATCGTCCCACAGGTCGCTGTGTAGATATAGAATTCTCTCAACGACTACTCTCTTAAGACAGGACAAATGATAAAGAAGAAGACAGGATGCAGAGCTATGCTGAGAACTGTGCGTAAACTATGTAGACTGTGAGAAAATCTGGAATGTCTCTCATGTAAGTTTTAACAAATACTAATGAGCTCCTAAACTTTCACGATTCAAGCTAAAGCATGCAAATCGTGTCTGATTACATCTATGATAGCTTTACTTGTTGTATATTATCTCTATGACTAATCGAATTACATGATATGCTCATCTCTAATTCATAGTAAGTCTTGTAGAATGCGGAATCATATGGAATGTCTAAATAGTGAAAAACCTAAAGCAATTGTGTATCTATATATCCTACTCAACTTATCGCGAGTGGCTACAAGCTGCTACACAACAATAAGAACATTTATATAAATTATTACAATGTAATCGAGGAAGCTAGGATCTTGCGCTCTCTATACATCTGAACACTCTATGAGACCTAAACATGTCGTCCATTACACCAGAAGATGGTGCTATCATAGATCTCGGCTGGATATATCATCCACTAGTGATAGCCTAAACTAGTGGATGCTAGATGGAAGTAGTCTAGGATCATTGAGACAATGCAAGTCAGTACTTGTGGCTGGCACTCTCACTAGTGGTTCCGGGTAGGCAGTAGGGATGGTCAGGACTCTGTTGCAGTTACCGCATTGTGTTTACGTTCAAAAATCCACTCATTCTACATTTTTGAGCACAGAAAAGTGCGTTTCCGACTTTTACACGACGATTCTCAAAATATGTACAAACCGACTTTCCTCAGATCACGAAAATCCAACTGGCCAATGATCACAAATACAGCCGGTTCCATCATTGAACAAGGTAAGATTAGCCGCCGCCCTGCGTGGGTACTATGTGGAGTCTGTGTGCTTCTAGGATCAGGGTTCGAGCAATAATAGCTGCGACAGGATATAGAACGTAGTGATTGGCCCTGTACCTGCTGAGCACGCGCCGAAGTCCTATGCAGTCAGTGAGCGAACATGAGGAGACATGAGACTACACCGTCTGGTGATCTAGTACCTTGATTCATATTACATGGTGAAGCGAATGTATCCGAAAACAATAATCCGCTAATAGCAATAATCCAAACAAGGAGTAGGCTATTACTCAATCAATGAAATCTGGTCAACAGTAGCAAGAGCAGTCTTGTGCTGTCAAAGTCATTATAGCTGCAAAAGCACCTGAATGTTTTCACCCCACTTGTGTCATCTGCTAGATTAGTCTACATGAACTGATCACTATGAAACTGAGAACTTCATTAGGCATGCATACGATATCACATACGTGCCATCTAGCGTGACTGGCGCTTTGTAGAGTGTACGTAGTCAAACGGAGCCAGAAATTCTCAATGGTCCATATACCGATCTCTCACGCTGTGAAGACAGTATGTGGCTCTAAAGTTAGCTAACTGACTAGCGGGGCACAAAGAACGAAACTATATAAATGACGATTGATAAATAAGTTGCCATTCTATATAGTCATATGCATACTCATAGAGACAAACCTATAGACAATCCTACTATAAATCAAGATATCATGAACCAAATTATAACTATCACAAAATAAAGAAATAACAAAGAAAATGAGATGTCCGATTGTACTTTCAGAGACACTACAAAAAAACTAAAACAGAATATTATTTAAACATATCTAGGAAAATAATTACATAAACGCATAAAAGATCATTTAACATACTGTATTGTGTGATTAGATGATGTATATACTATAGATCACTACCTTATACATTGAACTGCTTTAGAGCCTAGAGTCCTCTCGAGAGATACATCATGAGTCGGGAATCTATCATAAGGCTCTGTAGTGGAACAATCCAGAGATCAGAGAGTGCACAGAGGCTTCTGAGCATCACTGTTGCATCTTAAGAGCAGGCGAGTTTTATGTTTGAATATTATATTAAATCTGAAATAATTACATTATCTCTGCTGATTATCTATGTCTCTGACTGTCAAGGTCCTGTAGAAGCGCCATAAGAGGCATCAATACTAACACAAAATGTCTGACATAGTACGATATAGTTACAAGGCCTGTGAAAAACTACTACCAGTAACTGCGATCTATGTGTTGTGTTACGAGAGACTGGTCTTAGTTTATTAACACTGCGTTGGTCGAGACCGTGCAACACGAACACACTTCCGTTTCCACTATGAGAAGAGCATTATTGGATAACCATAAACTAATATAAAAAATTATGCAAATTGAACAAAACTCAAAATACTCGATCACAATATTATAAATCTATGTATTTTTACAAAACATTTTATTATTATTTCAATTACAGCTTCTAAAATGTGTTTTTCACCAGCGTTTGACTCCTTTTTGTGTTTTCAAGTCAAATTCAATCTTACAAAATCAACATTTTGCATAATTAATTAGCGTTACTAAACCATATAAAATGTGGGCTTTTCAAGTGATTGGTGTTTATGCTACACAGTCCTAACAAACTATCTCCCATTTAAAACATGTTCAGATCGTGGCTTATAAACTTGACAAGAAATCATTATACTAATGATAGAACAACTTTATTTATGTTTAATACGGGTTTACTTTAATGCCCATTGCAACTCTATGTGCTGAATGATAGCTGAATAAGCTTAACTTTTTGTTAAAATTAGCTTTAGCTAATGTGCAAGTTATTTAGCTTAGCAGATAGCTAACACAGCGTTTTCACGTGCGTTAAAGAGTTAGCTGGTCTTGAACTTGCCCTTATTTTGCTCATTTAACATTTAATAAGTTACAAACTGATATTTCTTCTGTCTGGGATGTTCCGGTGAAATAAAATCGCAAATAAATGCTTTTTGAGTCATTGTAATGAAAGTCAATGGTAAAACCCCATGTATCCGGGCGCGGCTAAATCTTACTTGTTCCATGATGGAAACGCTGTATTTGTGATCACTTGCAGTTGGATTTTCGTGATCTGGAGGAAAAAGTCGGTTGTATGTCAGTATTTCTGAGAATCGTCGTGTAAAGTCGGAACGCAGCTTTTCTGTGGCTCAAAAGTGTCAGAATGATGTGGATTTTTGAACGTAAACACAATGCGCGTAACTTAGCACAAGAGTCTTGACCATCCGATCTGAACCGGACCATGGATCTGATGGACAACAAGACTTTAATGTGTATTTTAATTGATTAAATATCATTTTAAGTTTAATACTGTTTGCAGTTTGAAGACACGTTTTATTGGTAAATTTGTCATAGTTTACAGTGAACACATTCCCAGCATTTGTCCACGATTAGGCCCGTTAAATTAATTAATATCCTCAAATGAGCCCGTTTCACTGAATTGAGATTGGATCAACATCGGGCTCTTATGTTTTATTCAGTCATTGCACTTCCCAAATTTAAGGAAGAGTGAGCTTCATCTTCAATCAAATAAATAAAAAAGTAAGCATAAATATAATGCAACAGATTTCATGATAAGGTTTCTTCAACAATAGGGCCTATTTAAATTACAGAGAAGACATTCCAGTTTTTATTACAGTTCATGTCAGACAGTTACTACTCATTTTTTTTTTTTTTTTTTTAAATAAATAGTAGCATTTTCTATACACATATTTTAATTCAATTTATATAGTCCAAATCACAACCGCAGTTACCTCAGAGGACTTCACATTGTTGATTTAGCAAACAAAATTGTCAGACAATCAACAATGAAACATAAACATTCATATGCTTTATAATAGTTTTTTAGCTATGATGGCACTGAGTTGTACTTTTTGTGATGGTGCTTAGTGGTACAAAATGTTTAATTAGATAGTTATTGTATTTAGTAATAGTTATGGGACTATTCTGTAGTGAAAGATTCAATGTACATTTGATCTTTGATGTCAAGTTTCAGTACTCACACACATTCAGTTTACCCCATGATAAAGTCAGATGTTATTTGAGAGAAAGACAAGCGTGACCATGTCAATAATGTGTATGTACGTGTTGTGTAAAGTGCCTCATGAATGCTCAGACTTTTTGTAAGGAAACTAAACGAACCCCCAACTGCACTGATCTGATATTAACCAGAGCACACTCAGACTTCACTGGTTGGACAATTTTCCTCTCAAGAGCACAAGACAACCTTTTCCCAGTAGAAGCCAACTCAGCCAGTTGTGAATCAGTCCAATAACTCTCGTTCAGTCCTCTGGAAAGTCTCTGATAGCAGCTTCTAAGAAAGTTTTCTCATGAAGTTGCTTTGGTGAAGATGTGGCACAAAAAGACAACACTAAGCTTTTGGCCCCTTAGCAACTGTGATCTCTACAACCTTCAGACAAAGAAGCACAGCGAACTTCAACTCTGGTAAAGACACAGTTAATGCAAATAGGTTTAGATAAACAGTCGAGACTCTTATTGTACATTTATTGGAAACTCATCTACAGACTTAATTTAAACACTGTATGTACATTTAAGGTCAATAAATCTTCATAAACTTATTTTGGTTAAGTGCATAAATAATTTTCAGACTGGAGTCAATGGAAATGTAAAAACATCTTACAAGCTTGAGATTAGACTAATATATTAATCAATTAATTGTTATGTTTATTTTTCTAATTTGATTCTATTTATCAAATCATGAAGCTTCATCTGTATTCACTCTTCTGTGTCTCACTTTACAGAGATCAGATGAATCTTAAAAAATAAAATCATACTTTTGGTGGTATTTGTTTTGATATCTACTTGCACGTTTATTGATACCTATAAAAGCCTAATTAAATAATAACAAGCAACAAAATATAATATAACACAACAAGAGAGAGAGACAGCAAATGTAAAAGCCAATTTGTATAATTTATTTGTTGTGGGCTTAATGGTGTTGGGAGAATGTTAAGTTTTAGCTCAAATCTTTTGAATTTGTGAAGGGTCTTCAGATTTTGTTCTTTCTTTCACAGTTGTACATTGCACTCCTACAAAAAAGAAAATAAGGCGTCAGTCACAGATATAAACATTCACTTTGAACAAATAATGACACAAGAAACTTACTGCTTCCTCACAGCTGCTGGTTCATCTGTGTTCTTGGGGGCGTTTCCTAATTTGTTTTTACCAGATTTGTTTTTTGCTGTTGATGAGTGAATGATCAGCATCTACATATTGTGCTTTTCTACCACACGGCACTAAAAGCACTTTATGTCAAGCGTCACATTCACAAAGAGCTTGTCACAAATACACTGAGATGTGCCTAGTGTCTCTCTGAGGGGTCGTTCCTGTGAATACAAGAAGCAACAAGTATTAGTATAAATACTTTAGAGGTTTAAGGAGTTATTTGAGGCTAAAGGATTATACTGTGAAGGATAAAAGAACCAAACATGAATGTACAAAAACACAAGATGATCTACCTTGTGTCATAATGGCAGAGGTGCAAAGGCTGAAGAAACAGTGACTTGGTTCAGATCAGTCAGACGGTGTCATCCCTCATTGGTCCAGGAGTGATCCATAAGTAGAAAGGCTTCAAAGTTGTCGTCTGGACAGCGTTTCCGAAGATCAAGACGTTTCGACTCTCATCCGAAAGTCATTTTCAATCTGATGGAAGTGATCTGAGGCTTAACTCAGTATAAATACAGCCAGTCTCAGATCACTTCCATCAGATTGAAAATGACTTTCGGATGAGAGTCGAAACGTCTTGATCTTTGGAAACGCTGTCCAGATGACAACTTTGAAGAATTTCTACTTGGCTCAGATGTAAATCCTGTAACAGAAAAATAAAAGCAATTTTGAAACATTTTGCTCTTCATTACATACAGTTGTGTACTTTTATTGACTTGATGTTGACCTGATGCTGCTGGCGTCTTGTGGAGCTGGAGGGCAGTTGGATTTAGGTTGATCCTGTGGCTGTTGAGTGCTGTGCTTGCCATAATAGATGGTGATGGGAGACCTTAGGCAGTAGCATTGAGAGGACAGGTATGCCCTGTAGATTGTGATGTTAGGCTGGGGCAAAAGTAGAGGAGGAGAGTTGATGGAGTGTCATGCCCCTGTAGGTGGTGGTGTAAGCTGGGGCAGAGGAAGCATGAGAGCTTTGATGGATTCTAGGACTGGCTTGCCCCTGTCGGTGGTGTTGTTAAGCTGGGGCAGACTTGATGGTATCTCGGATTGTCATGCCCTGTAGATGGTGGTGTTGGGCTGGGGCAGATGGAGTGGAGGAGAAATGAGGGTTTTTAGGACTGGCATGCCCCTGACGATGGTGATGTAAGGCTGGGGCAAAATCAGTGATTTTCAGGATTGTCATGCCTCTGTAGATGGTGCTGTGGGGCAGATTCGATGGTCTTAGGAATTGGCTTTCCCCCTGATGATGTTGGTGTTAGGCTGGGGCAAATGTAGTGAAGGAGAGTTGTTGGAGTGTCATGCCCCTGTAGGTGGTGTTGTTAAGCTGGAGCAGACTTGATGGCTTTTAGGACTGGCTTGAATCTATTGACAGTGATGTTAGGCTGAAGCAGATTCAAAAGGTATTTTGGAGTGTCATGCCCCTGTAGGTGGTGGGTTAGGCTGGAGCAAATAGATTGGAGGAGAGCTACAGGTTTTTAGATCTTGCATGCCCCTAATGCTGGTGATGTTAGTCTGGGTCAAAATCAATGATTTTTAGCATTGCCGTGCCCCTGTTGATGATGATGTTAAGCTGGGGCAAATGGATTAGAGCAGAGTTGAGGGTTTTTAGGGCTGGCATGCCCCTGTCGATGGTGATGTTAGGCTGGGGCAGGTAAAGAGTATGAGTTTGATGAATTTTAGGACAGGTTTGCCCCTGTAGATGGTGGTATTAGGCTGGGGCAAATGAAGCATGGCAGAGATGATATTAACAGAACTAGTTTGCCCCTGTGGGTGGTGGTGTAAAGCTGGGGTAAACCTGATGGTGCAGCAGATTGGCATGCCCCAGTAGGTGGTGTTGTTAGGCCTGGGGCAAGTTCGATAGTATCCCAGATTGTCATGACCCTGACAATGGTAATTTTAGCCTGGGAGAGACTACGAGGTTTTTTGGACTGGCTTGTTCCTTTTAATGATGGTGTTGTGGGGCAGACTCGATGGTCTTATTTATTGGCTTGCCCCTGATGATGGTGGTACGTATTAGGCTGGGGCAAACGGCGCATAATAGAGAGGATGTTAACAGGACTAGTATGCCCCTGTCGATGGAGATGTTAGGCTGGGGCAAGTGCAGTGGAGGAGAGTAAATGGTAGTCTGTTTTTCAGTTTCAGTGACTCAATTGAAACGTCAATTGAAAGTCAAAATTCAATAGTCTTTAAAAAATATATAAAAAATTCTACTAAACATACAATAATCAGTTCAACAGTAAATATAAAATGTCTTTAGTCTCAAAAAGAGACTGTGAGGTGCCCTAGTTGGGTTTAAGTCTTTTTGCTGTGGGCTGGACGAGGTGAGGTGGAGAGGAGTCAGTGTGGAGGGTTGTAGAAGACAAACCCAGAGCCTGGAGGATGTTTGGAGCCAGGTTTGTAGTGCCAAGGGAGGAAGACTGGACCTAAAGGAACAAGAAGTAAATCAGGATCAGCAAACTTTCAATAGGGTGTAAGTGGGCACACAATGTCCTAAATATATCTAAAAAATATCTAAATTCTTGACTCTTATCTCTGTAACCTAGCTCCAGGCAGCAGTTTATGTTTGCCATAAGACAGAAGAAAATCTCACCAAAAATACAGATAATAATATACATAATACATTTCTTATAACTATACTAATACAAGCTGTCAGTGTGAGTGTTCATACCTGGCTGAGTTGGGACACATCTTCCACAGTGTATGTAGGCCGCTTGTTTCTCTTTTGTACTTGTTTAAATTTAAGTACCAAAGGCCTCTGGGACGGTGGCTCCTCATGACTCTGTGCAGCGACCACAGCCTGGAATGGCCTCTTACAGTGGGGTTCCTCCTCAGGTTTAGGGCTGGAGCTCCGAGTCTGAGAGGAGACAGGGGTGAGAGACAAGATTTAGTTAGATCTAGGGTTCTTGTTTGCCTGGTATTGATTCCATTAAAGTTAGTGATTTAGTTTTTGCAAGTGCACACAGACAAGTTCTTTAAAAGAGTGTAAGTACCTTGAGAAACATCATTGTAAGATACCAAGAGTGTTTCTCTCTCTGTGTGTATGTAAATGTGTTTTTGTGCATTACCTTTTCAGCTTTTCTTTTCAGAGCCAGAGTTCTCCTGGAGACTGACTCAGTTGGAACAAAAGGCTCCGTGGATAGACTCTGGACTGGAGGAGGAGAGGGCTTCTGGACACAGGAAAGAAAAAACTATATAGTTTTAAAAAGTCAGACAATATTTTAAGATAATATGAATTCTGAAGTAATAACATTTTTTGTATGAACTGTCATTAAAATATAGAGTAAGAGCAAATCTGTAACCAGTGCTTTTTGATCAGGAAATGCACACTCTTTGCTTTCATATTACACATAATAGTTGCATTCTATTTTTAAAAAGGCAAACAAATGGCATAATTCTTTATTTGTTGTGTGTTCATACCTGGTCGGCCTTGGACACAAATTCCACACTGTACTTCGGCTGTCTGTTTCTGTTCATGACTTGGGTGAACTTCATCACCAAAGACCCCTGTGAAAGCGGCTCCTCAGGGTTCTGGGCAGGAACCTGAGCCTGAAACAGCCTCTTACGGCGGGGTTCGTCCTCAGGCTCAGGGCAGGAGCTCCAGGGCTGAAAGAGAAGAGACAAAGGTGAGTGATGAGGTTTATCTGTATTTCTAGAGTGTTTGTTTATCAGGATCCCAATAGTCTTTATGTCTGTGGATGTGTCTGTTTGTATACTATGCATCATACCTTATCAGCTTTTCTTTTCAGTCCCAGAGTTCTCCTGGAGACAGTCTCAGGGGGGACAAAGGTCTTAGAGGACACACCCAGGACCGGAGCAGGAGAGGGATTCTGGACAAAAGTCAAAACAGTTGTGCAATAATTTAGCATAAGATGAAAATGTTAATAATACACATTTTAGACCAAAAACATTTTAGTGGCATCATTTATTCAATTACCCAAATTTTGAGTCTTTGGATTTAAAAAAACATATTATTAGTCTAAAGGAGAGGAGTGACAAGGTTTTGTCAGTCCCTCAGGGGCCACAGTTCAATAAAGCTTACTAATGACAGAAAATGTTTTGGTCTAAAGTCTTTAGAGCTGAATGTAAGTGTTTCTTCAATATTCAATGTAAGTTTACAAAGCTCATGGACTCTAATGACAAAAACAAACAAATAAAACTAAAATTATTAATATTTTCTTCACATGAGGTACTTACCTTAGTGACTTTGAGTTTACGAGCCGGAGCCAGAGTTCTCCTGGTGCCATAACGAGGCTGCTCAGCTGGGACAGAGGGCGGCTCTGAAGTGACCTGAATGGGGCAAAAGAGACTCTTTAATACATTTGGGAAATGTTTACATTTGTGGCTTTGTTAAAACTTCCTCAAATTATTGTTACTCATAAAAAAATTATTATAATGTACGAAAGAAGTGTCTACACATTGTATTCAGAGTCTCACTTGAATAAACTTTAAGCATTTTTAGGAAATATTGTTGCATTAAACTAAATGTGTTTGTGTCTGTAAGTTGTTGTTATATACTGTGCATCATACCTTTGGTTTCAGAGCCAGAGTCCTCCTGGAGACAGACACAGTTGGGACATGAGGCTCTGTGGTCAAACCCAGGACCAGGGGAGCAGAAGGCTTCTGGACACAAGAAAATAAACAACGTTTAAAAAGATGTCTCATATTATGGGGATGGCAAAGGAACTTGAGTGTTCAAAGAAAGAGAGAACTCTAAAATAAAAAGAAAAAACAACTGGACACAAAAAAATAAAATAAACATTAGACTGGTTCAGGTTTTTACATACAGTGCAAAGATAATTAGCCTATCTATCTATTTTGTATGTTTTAACACTAATGTTAGTAATTGTCAATACTTTGCTTTTGATATTAAAACAGTAATAGTAATACAGTAAGACTTGAGGTTCCTCAGTCAGGCCTCCTTACCTGCTCTGTCTGAAGGCCTCTGGCCTGGTCTTGGTCTTGTTTTTGGACACTTGTTTTCTTGGGCCGAGGCTCTCCAGAGATGTCCACCTTAATGAGCGGAGCAGAGGACTCTTTGGCAGAGACCTGGTCGTACTGCAGGAGGTCTTCAATGTTCTTGACCAGTGTGACAAGCGGCCGGTTCAGCTTCTCCCACAGGCGCTGTTTGATCTCACGACCCAAAGCCAGGCTGTAGGGACGGGGGCGACCATCGGGGTAACTGTGAGGAGGTCGAACAGTGTTAACAATCATAGTAACTCACACAAGCTGCACAGAATGTAGTATTTATCAGCAACTCAAATGTGCAATTATGATCAAATATAGTGGCTTTAAAAGCAATCTTTTATTATGTAAATGTAAATCTAAAGCAAAGTTGTATTCTATACTAAACTAAGCAGCTACAGTAAAACAACAACAGAACTTAATCAAATGAAAATGAAGTGGCTGCGCTCTATGGACATACACTAACATGTCGTCCACTACAGAGTGGTAAATGTCCTGATATTCCTCCACAGTGTAGCCGTGGATGAGAAGTGGAGAGTCAGGGGCAGCAGTACTGGGCTGGTCTTTGGTCAGAGCAGAGGTCTGGGGACTGCTGGAGGTCTGGGTTTGGACCAGGTCTGGGATGGAGGCCAGGTTAGACCTGGGAATGGGCCGGGACCTGCGAGTGGGCCAGTCTGAGTCTGGACATGGACTGGACTCAGTGGGACAGACCTGTTCAATACAAAGGTGCATTTGTTCAGGAAACACATTCATTAGAAAAAAAGGAAGTGGCTATTGTTCAATCAAGCTTAGTAATGACGAGATCTTTTGGTCAAGTCTTTAGAGCTGAAAGCATGTGTTTCTCCACTGTTCACTGTTAGTTAGTCTCAGGCTCAACTTGAAACTAAAATCTTTAGAATTTGCTTCACACGAGCCTCTTACCCTACTGGCTTTGGGTTTACGAGCCGGAGCCAGAGTTCTCCTGGTGCCATAACGAGGCTTCTCACCCGGGACAGAGGGCGGCTCTGAAGTGACCTGAATGGGGCAAAAGAGACACTTTAATACATAAGTTTCCATTTGTTATTATGCTACTCATGAAGAAAACAACATTTTTAAATATATAACAATGACCTAAATGTACTTTCACAAAAAGATACAAGAGATGTTTAGCCATTGTACTCAGAGCCCCACTTAAAAATATATGTTCCTTAGGAAATATTGAATAAAACCAAAAGTCTTTACATCTGTATGTGTTTGTGTGTATATTAAGAATCATACCTTATCAGCTTTACGCTTTAGAGCCAGAGTCCTCCTGGAGACAGACTGAGTCGGGACACAAGGCTCTGAGGACAAACCCAGGACAGGAGGAGCAGAGGGCTTCTGGACACGAGACAAGAGAAACAATATTGTTAATATTTTAATGTAAGATGAAATCTGAAATAATACATTTTATAATCTGTATTATTTTTGTTTACCTGCTCAGAGGGGTCCTGGGGCACCAAAGAGGCGTCAAACAACTGACCAGACAAGACAACCTGGAAAACACAGAACATTTTGTGTTACAATGTTAGTTTATTAACAGGAGTGAGACGAGACACAAAACTGTGTCCACAAAAATGAGTTATTGTATCTTAACTATTTAAATTATGCAAATTGCAATACTGATCACAATATTATAAATCTATGTATTTTTACAAAACATTTTTATTATTATTTGCAATTACAGCTTCTAAAATGTGTTTTTCACCAGCGTTTGACTCCTTTTTGTGTTTTCAAGTCAAATTCAATCTTACAAAAGCAACATTTTGCATAATTAATTAACGTTACTAAACCATATAAAATGTGGGCTTTTCAAGTGATTGGTGTTTATGCTACACAGTCCTAACAAATTACCTCCCATTTAAAACATTTTCAGATCATGGCTTATAAACTTGACAAGAAATCATTATACTAATGATAGAACAACTTTATTTGTTTAATACGGGTTTACTTTAATGCCCATTGCAACTCGCTTAACTTTTTGTTAAAATTAGCTTTAGCTAATGTGCAAGTTATTTAGCTTAGCAGATAGCTAACACAGCGTTTTCACGTGCGTTAAAGAGTTAGCTGGTCTTGAACTTGCCCTTATTTTGCTCATTTAACATTTAATAAGTTACAAACTGATATTTCTTCTGTTCGGGATGTTCCGGTGAAATAAAATCGCAAATAAATGCTTTTTGAGTCATTGTAATGAAAGTCAATGGTAAAACCCCATGTATCCGTGGCGCGGTTAAATCTTACTTGTTCCATGATGGAAACGCTGTATTTGTGATCACTTGCAGTTGGATTTTCGTGATCTGGAGGAAAAAGTCGGTTGTATGTCAGTATTTCTGAGAATCGTCGTGTAAAAGTCGGAAACGCAGCTTTTCTGTGGCTCAAAAGTGTCAGAATGATGTGGATTTTTGAACGTAAACACAATGCGAGTAACTTAGCAACAACAGTCTTGACCATCTAGATCTGAACTGGACCATGGATCTGATGGACAACAAGACTTTAATGTGTTTTTTAATTGATTAAATATCATTTCAAGTTTAATACTGTTTGCACTTTGAAGACACGTTTTATTGGTAAATTTGTCATAGTTTACAGTGAACACATTCCCAGCATTTGTCCACGATTAGGCCCGTTAAATTAAATAATATCCTCAAATGAGCCCGTTTCACTGAATCTGAGATTGGATCAACATCCCCCTCCTATGTTTCTATTCAGTCATTGCACTTCCCAAATTTAAGGAAAGAGTGAGCTTCATCTTCAATCAAATAAATAAAAAAGTAAAGCATAAATATAATGCAACAGATTTCATGATAAGTTACTTCAACAATAGGGCCTATTTAAATTACAGAGAAGACAATCTCTGCATTCCAGTTTTTATTACAGTTCATGTCAGACAGTCTACTACTCATCTTTTTTTTTCAAAATAAATAGTAGCATTTTCTATACACATAGGCCTATTTTAATTCAATTTATATAGCCAAAAATCACAACCGCAGTTACCTCAGAGGACTTCACATTGTTGATTTAGCAAACAAAATTGTCAGACAATCAAACAATGAAACATAAACATTCATATGCTATTATAATAGTTTTTAGCTATGATGGCACTGAGTTGTACTTTTTGTGATGGTGCTTAGTGGTACAAAATGTTTAATTAGATAGTTATTGTATTTAGTAATAGTTATGGGACTATTCTGTAGTGAAAGATTCAATGTACATTTGATCTTTGATGTCAAGTTTCAGTACTCACACACATTCAGTTTACCCCATGATAAAGTCAGATGTTATTTATGTACGTGTTGTGTAAAGTGCCTCATGAACTGCTCAGACTTTTTTGTAAGGAAACTAAACGCAACCCCCCTGATCTGATATTAACCAGAGCACACTCAGACTTCACTGGTTGGACAATTTTCCTCTCAAAGAGCACAAGACAAACCTTTTCCCAGTAGAAGCCAACTCAGCCAGTTGTGAATCAGTCCAAAAACTCTCGGTTCAGTCCTCTGGAAAGTCTCTGATAGCAACCTCTTAAAAAGTTCTCTCATGAAGTTTCTGTGATGAAAATGTGCACGACAATGGCACAGAAAGACAACACTAAGCTCTTGGCCCCTTAGCAAACTGTGATCTCTACAACCTTCAGACAAAGAAGCACAGCGAACTTCAACTCTGGTAAAGACAGAGTTCATGCAAATAGGTTTAGATAAACAGTCTAGACTCTTATTGTGCATTTATTGGAAACTCATCTACAGACTTAATTTAAACACTGTATGTACATTTATGGTCAATAAATCTTCATAAACTTATTTTGGTTAAGTGCATAATTCATTTTCAGACTGGAGTCAATGGAAATGTAAAAACATCTTACAACCTTGAGATTAGACTAATATATTAATTAATTAATTGTTAAGTTTATTTTTCTAATTTGATTCTATTTATCAAATCATGAAGCTGCATCTGTATTCACTCTTCTGTGTCTCACTTTACAGAGATCAGATAAATCTTAAAAAAATAAAAATCATACTTTTGGTGGTATTTGTTGTGATATCTACTTGCACATTTATTGATACCTATAAAAGCCTAATTAAATAATAACAAGCAACATACTATAAAATAACCAAACAAGAGAGAGAGACAGCAAATGTAAAAGCCAATTTGTATAATTTATTTTGTTGTGGGCTTAATGGTGTTGGGAGAATGTTAAGTTTTAACTCAAATCTTTTGAATTTGGGAAGGGTCTTCAGATTTTGTTCTTTCTTTCACAGATGTACATTGCACTCCTACAAAAAAGAAAATAAGGCGTCAGTCACAGATATAAACATTCACTTTGAACAAATAATGACAAGAAACTTACTGCTTCCTCACAGCTGCTGGTTCATCTGTGTTCTTGGGGGGCTTTTCCTAATTTGTTTTTACCAGATTTGGTTTTTGATGTTGTTGAGTGAATGATCAGCATCTACATATTGTGCTTTTCTACCACACGGCACTAAAAGCACTTTATGTCAAGCGTCACATTCACAAAGAGCTTGTCACAAATACACTGAGATGTGCCTAGTGTCTCTCTGAGGGGCCGTTCCTGCGAATACAAGAAGCAACAAGTATTAGTAAAAATACTTTAGAGGTTTAAGGGAGTTATTTGAGGCTAAAGGATTATACTGTAAATGGTAAAAGAACCAAATATCAATGTATAAAAACACAAGATGATTTACCTTGTGTCATAATGGCAGAGGTGCAAAGGCTGAAGAAACAGTGTCTTGGTTCAGACGGTCAGACGGTGTCATCCCTCATTGGTCCAGGTCCAGGAGTGATCCATAAGTAGAAAGGCTTCAAAGTTGTCGTCTGGACAGCGTTTCCGAAGATCAAGACGTTTTGACTCTCATTCGAAGGTCATTTTCAATCTGATGGAAGTGATCTGAGGCTTAACTCAGTATAAATACAGTCAGTCTCAGATCACTTCCATCAGATTGAAAATGACTTTTGGATGAGAGTCGAAACGTCTTGATCTTCAGAAACACTGTCCAGATGACAACTTTGAAGACTTTCTACTTGGTTCAGATGTAAATCCTGTAACAGAGAAATGAAAGCAATTTTGAAACATTTTGCTCTTCATTACATACAATTGTGTACTTTTATTGACTTGATGTTGACCTGATGCTGCTGGCGTCTTGTGGAGCTGGAGGGCAGTTGGATTTAGGTTGATCCTGTGGCTGTTGAGTGCTGTGCTTGCCATTATAGATGGTGATGGGAGACCTTAGGCAGTAGCATTAAGAGGACACATATGCCCCTGTAGATTGTGATGTTAGGCTGGGGCAAATGTAGAGGAGGAGAGTTGATGGAGTGTCATGCCCCTGTAGGTGGAGGTGTTCAGCTGGGGCAGAGGAAGCATGAGAGCTTTGATGGAATTTAGGACTGGCTTGCCCCTGTTGGTGGTGATGTTAAGCTGGGGCAGACTTGATGGTATCTCGGATTGTCATGCCCCTGTAGTTGGTGGTGTTAGGCTGGATCAAAATCAGTGATTTTCAGGATTGTCATGCCTCTGTAGGTGGTGCTGTGGGGCAGATTCGAGGGTCTTAGGAATTGGCTTGCCCCTGATGATGTTGGTGTTAGGCTGGGGCAAATGTAGTGAAGGAGAGTTGTTGGAGTGTCATGCCCCTGTAGGTGGTGTTGTTAAGCTGGAGTAGACTTGATGGCTTTTAGAACTGGCTTGAATCTATTGACAGTGATGTTAGACTGGAGCAGATTCAAAAGTATTTTGGATTTTCATGCCCCTGTAGGTGGTGCTGTTAGGCTGGAGCAAATAGGAGAGTTACGGGTTTTTAGATCTTGCATGCCCCTGTAGATGGTGGTATTAGGCTGGGGCAGATGTAGCATGGGAGAGAGGATATTGATAGCTTTGTCATGCCCCTGTCGATGATGATGGTAGGCTGGGGCAAATGAAGCGTGGCAGAGAGGATGTTAGCAGGATTAGACTGCCCCTGTAGTTGGTGTTGTTAGGCTGGGGCAGATAAGAGATGGGTACGTTGATGTTAATAATTTTGTCATGGTGATGTTAAGCTGGAGCAGGTGAAGAATAGGAGTTTTGATAGCTTTTACGAAAGGTTTGCCCCTGTAGAGGTGGTGTTAGGTTGGGGCAGAATCCCTAAGATTTGAGGACTGTCATGCCCCTGTAGATGGTGGTGATGGTGATGTGAGGTTAAGCTGGGGCAGATGGAGCAAAGACGCTGATGGGACTGGTTTGCCCCTGTGGATGATGATGGCAGGCTGGGGCAAAATCTGTGTTTTTAGGCTATAATGCCCATGTGGTTGGTGTTAGGCTTGGGCAGACTCGATGGTATTTCAGATTGGCATGCCCCTGTCGATGGTGGTTTTACGCTGGGGCAAGTGCAGTGGAGGAGAGTAGATGGTGGTTGGTTTTTCAGTTTGAGTGACTCAATTGAAACGTCAATTGAATGTCAAATATCAATAGTCTTAAAAAATATATCAAAAAATACAATAGTCAGTTCAACACTAAATATAAAAAATATAAAATGTCTTTAGTCTCAAAAAGAGACAGTGAGAGCAGGTGCCCTAGTTGGGTTTGGGTCTTTTTGCTGTGGGCTGGAGGAGGTGAGGTGGAGAGGAGTCAGTGTGGAGGGTTGTAGAAGTCAAACCCAGGGCCTGGAGGATGTTTGGAGCCAGGTTTGTAGTGCCAAGGGAGGAAGACTGGACCTAAAGGACCAAGAAGTAAATCAGGATCAGCAAACTTTGAATAGTGTGTAAGTGGGCACACAATGTCCAAAATATATCTAAAAAAAACCTAAATTCTTGACTCTTATCTCTGTAAATTGGCTCCAGGCAGCAGTGTATGTTTGCCATAAGATAGAAGAAAATCTCACCAAAAATACAGATAATAATATACATAATATGGAACTCTACATTTCTTATAACTATAGAGGGATTTTGGGTCGACGTCACTCTCCGCCTACTGCGCTTGCGTCCTGCAGAAAGCCCGCCTCCCCATTTGTTTACATTGGGAAACTTGTTCGAATTAAACAACGAAACGGGACGACAGCTAGCTGCTTTCATCAGGTATGAACCGGTCTGATAGACGTCTGTCCCTAAAGCTTGAGTCAGCGTTTTTCTCGCCGTTTTTCTCACTTACCTTAAAGTAACTTCTAAGGGTCGTAGGATCAAAGTTCATCCATAAATGTTAGCTTAGCAGCATGCCTTTTGTCTTCGCAAGTGATAAACTCTTGACGTTGGCTGACAACGGAGCTTTTTAGACTTGTTTCCACTGTTGTGTGTATGTGCGGAGGCTCTTTCTACAGGCGGGGTGCGCGCGCATCGCCCGTGTTGATAAACAAAAAATCCCTCTATATTAATACAAGCTGTCAGAGCGAGTGTTCATACCTGGCTGAGTTGGGACACATCTTCCACAGTGTATGTAGGCCGCCTGTTTCTCTTTTGTACTTGTTTAAATTTAAGTACGAAAGGCCTCTGGGACAGTGGCTCCTCATGACTCTGTGCAGCGACCACAGTCTGGAACGGCCTCTTACAGTGGGGTTCCTCCTCAAGCTTAGGGCTGGAGCTCCGAGTCTGAGAGGAGACAGGGGTGAGAGACAAGATTTAGTGTTAGTTTGTCTGGTATTGACACCATAAAAGTCTGTGATTTAGCTTTTAACAGACTCTATGTAACCTGGCTTTTAAATTGTCTGTGCTTAATCAGAAGTTGATCAGAGACTCATTTAAATAAAGAGTAAGTACCTTGAGAAACATCATTGCAAGATACCAAGAGTCTTTGTGTCTCTGTGTGTATGTAAATGTGTGTTTTATGCATTACCTTTTCAGCTTTTCTTTTCAGAGCCAGAGTTCTCTTGGAGACTGACTCAGTTGGAACAAAAGGCTCCGTGGACAGACTCTGGACTGGAGGAGGAGAGGGCTTCTGGACACAAGAAAGAAAAAACTATATAGTTTTAAAAAGTCAGACAATATTTTAAGATAATATGAATTCTGAAGTAATAAATTTTTTGTATGAACTGTTGTTGACCAAACAAATGAACACAAAATACACAGATTGTGTTACTTTTCTATATTTATTGATCTCTATTTAATCAGAAATGTCCTGCCTAGATCTGAATCATTTTTCAGAAGCGTCCCAGGGGAGAGAGGAGTCATGTGTACATGTTTTTAGTGGTAGAAGAAACCGGAGCACCCAAATAAATCCTAGGCAGACATGGGGATTGTCTCTCAATAGTTGTATTTTATAGAAGCTAAATTGTTTTCTATTCATTGAGGAGACTGAGGAGATTTAGATTCTCCTCTAGTCAAACTTTTGTCACCAAAAACAAGAGACACTCCTCCAAAAATTGTAAAAAAAAAAATAAAATAAAATAACACACTATTGTTGCGGTGCTTTCATTAAAATATAGAGTAAGAGCAAATCTGTAACTAGTGCTTTTGATCAGGAAATGCTTTCATATTACACATAATAGTTGGTTTCTATTTTTATAAAGGCAAACAAATGGCATAATTCATTATTTGTTGTGTGTTCATACCTGGTCGGCCTTGGACACAAATTCCACACTGTACTTCGGCTGTCTGTTTCTGTTCATGACTTGGGTGAACTTCATCACCAAAGACCCCTGTGAAAGCGGCTCCTCAGGGTTCTGGGCAGGAACCTGAACCTGAGCCTTAAACGGCCTCTTACGGCGGGGTTCGTCCTCAGGCTCAGGGCTGGAGCTCCGGGGCTGAACGGGAAGAGACAAAGGTGAGTGATGAGGTTTTTCTGTAGTTCTAGAGTGTTTGTTTATCAGGATCTCAATAGTCTTTATGTCTGTGGATGTGTCTGTTTGTATACTATGCATCATACCTTATATGTGTCTGTTTGTATACTATGCATCATACCTTATCAGCTTTTCTTTTCAGTCCCAGAGTTCTCCTGGAGACAGTCTCAGGGGGGACAAAGGTCCTAGAGGACACACCCAGGACCGGAGCAGGAGAGGGATTCTGGAAAAAAGTGAAAAACAGTCGTGCAATAATTTAGCATAAGATGAAAATGTTAATAATACACATTTTAGACCAAAAACATTTTAGTGGCATCGTTTATTCAATTAACCAAATTTGGAGTCTTTTGCTTTATATAAAAAAACATATTATTAGTCTAAAGGAGAGGAGTGACAAGGTTTTGTCAGTCCCTCAGGGGCCACAGTTCAATAAAGCTTACTAATGACAGAAAATGTTTTGGTCTAAAGTCTTTAGAGCTGAATGTAAGTGTTTCTTCACTATTCAATGTAAGTTTACAAAGTTCATGGACTCTAATGCCAAAAGCAAACAAATAAAACTAAAATTATTAATATGTTCTTCACATGAGCTACTTACCACACTGGCTTTGGGTTTACGAGCCGGAGCCAGAGTTCTCCTGGTGCCATAACGAGGCTGCTCAGCTGGGACAGAGGGCGGCTCTGAAGTGACCTGAATGTGACAAAAGAGACTCTTTAATACATTTGGGAAATGTTTACATTTGTGGCTATGTTAAAACTTCCTCAAATTATTGTTACTCATAAAAAATGTATTATAATATACAAAAGAAGTGTATGAACATTGTACTCATAGTCTCACTTGAATAAACTTTAAGTATTTTTAGGAAATACTGTTGCATTAAACTAAATGTGTTTATGTCTGTAAGTTGTGGTTATATACTGTGCATCATACCTTTGGTTTCAGAGCCAGAGTCCTCCTGGAGACAGACACAGTTGGGACATGAGGCTCTGTGGTCAAACCCAGGACCAGGGGAGCAGAAGGCTTCTGGACACAAGAAAAATAAACAACGTTTAAAAAGATGTCTCATATTATGTGGATGGCAAAGGAACTTCAGTGTTCAAAGAAAAGAGACGACTCTTGAGAGAACTCTAAATAAAAAGAAAAACAACTGGACACAAAAAAATAAAATAAACATTAGACTGGTTCAGGTTTTTACATTCAATGCAAAGATAATTAGCCTATCTATCTATTTTGTATGTTTTCATACTAGTGTCGATACTTTGCTTTTGATATTAAAACAGTAATAGTAATACAGTAAGACTAGTGGTTCCTCAGTCAGGCCTCCTTACCTGCTCTGTCTGAAGGCCTCTGGCCTGGTCTTGGTCTTGTTTTTGGACACTTGTTTTCTTGGGCCGAGGCTCTCCAGAGATGTCCACCTTAATGAGCGGAGCAGAGGACTCTTTGGCAGAGACCTGGTCGTACTGCAGAAGGTCTCCAATGTTCTTGACCAGTGAGACAAGCGGCCGGTTCAGCTTCTCCCACAGGCGCTGTTTGATCTCACGACCCAAAGCCAGGCTGTAGGGACGGGGGCGACCATCGGGGTAACTGTGAGGAGGTCCAACAGTGTTAACAATCATAGTAACTCACACAAGCTGCACAAATGTAGTATTTATCAGCAACTCAAATGTACAATTATGATCAAATAAGTGGCTTTAAATGCAATCTTTATTATGTAAATGTAAACCTAAATCAAAGTTGTATTCTATACTAAACTAAGCAGCTACAGTAAAACAACAACAGAACTTAATATAATGAAAATGAAGTGGCTGCGCTCTATGGACCTACACTAACATGTCGTCCACTACAGAGTGGTAAATGTCCTGGTATTCCTCCACAGTGTAGCCGTGGATGCGAAGTGGAGAGTCAGGGGCAGCAGTACTGGGCTGGTCTATGGTCAGAGCAGAGGTCTGGGGACTGCTGGAGGTCTGGGTTTGGACCAGGTCTGGGATGGAGGCCAGGTTAGACCTGGGAATGGGCCGGGACCTGCGAGCAGGCCAGTCTGAGTCAGGACATGGACTGGACTCAGTGGGACAGACCTGTTAAATACAAGGGGTGCTTTTGTTCAGAAAACACGTTCATTAGAAAAAAAAGAAAGTGGCTATTGTTCAATCAAGCTTAGTAATGACAGAGATCTTTTGGTCAAGTCTTTAGAGCTGAAAGCATGTGTTTCTCCACTGTTCACTGTTAAGGGTCTTTCACACCAAGCCGAGGGTCGCCCGTCTGAACCAGTTTGGCAACTTTTGCCGACAGGCGGCTCACGTGTGTTTGGTGTAAATGGGTTTGTCGGGGGTCAGAGGAGCGCGGAGCAAGTCGTGGAGGCGGGATTTTGAAGACTTGCAAGTAAAGTCGGTGTCGCCAGTTGCCGCAAATGCAGCTGTTTGATTGGCCCGTGGCCACAGGAGAACCAGCGAACCAGTGCGCAAGAATATAGTGCGGAAAACCGAAAAAGACGCTTACGGAAAAACAGTATTTAGCCGAGCATGGATTGTTATTTACACGGGGTCAAACGGGGCTAACTACGAAGAAGAATGACTACTATTTGGATCGAGGAAAACAAGTTACGGGAACCGCAGTATGAAGGCTGGACTGTGGAGGGAAATACGAGTTGAGCTTAATCCGTGAGGTAAGACTAAAAACATCTGCTTGCCGTCAAAGTTTGACATCTACTACTCTTGTGCAACTTATGTTTCGTCATTTTCGTCAAGCGTTACATCACGCGCATGCTCACTCTGCATTTGTTTGGCGACTGTTGGCTGTTTGGATCGTGTTTGTCTGAATGTTTTTCACATCGGTGCGCCCATAAGACGTGAACAGACCCGGCGTTGCTCCTCCCTACCGACAGCGATTGGAGTTGTGTTGGTGTGAATACCTTTAGTTATCTCAGACTGTACTTGAAACTAAATCTTCATATTTGTTCACACGAGCCTCTTACCTTACTGACTTTGGGTTTACGAGCCGGAGCCAGAGTTCTCCTGGTGCCATAACAAGGCTTCTCACTCGGGACAGAGGGCGACTCTGAAGTGACCTGAATGTGCAAAAGAAACACTTTAATACATTTGGGAAATATGTTTCCATTTGTTATTATGCTACTCATGAAGAAAACAACATTTTTAAATATATAACAATGACCTAAATGTACTTTCACAAAAAGATACAAGAGATGTTTAGCCATTGTACTTAGAGCCTCAAATAAAAATATATTTACTTTAGGAAATATTGAATAAAACCAAAAGTCTTTACATCTGTATGTGTTTGTGTGTATATTATGAATCATACCTTATCAGCTTTACGCTTTAGAGCCAGAGTCCTCCTGGAGACAGACTGAGTCGGGACACAAGGCTCTGAGGACAAACCCAGGACAGGAGGAGCAGAGGGCTTCTGGACACCAGACAATATTGTTAGTATTTTAATGTAAGATGAAATCTGAAATAATACATTTTATAATCTGTATTATTTTTGTTTACCTGCTCAGAGGGGTCCTGGGGCGCCAAAGAGGCGTCAAACAACTGACCAGACAAGACAACCTGGAAAACAGAGGACATTTTGTGTTACAATGTTAGTTTATTAACAGGAGTGAGACCAGACACAAAACTGTGTCCACAAGAAAGAGTTATTGTATCTTAACTATTTAATTATGCAAATTGCAATACTGATCACAATATTATAAATCTATGTATTTTTACAAAACATTTTTATTATTATTTTCAATTACAGCTTCTAAAATGTGTTTTTCACCAGCGTTTGACTCCTTTTTGTGTTTTCAAGTCAAATTCAATCTTGCAAAATCAACATTTTGCATAATTAATTAGCGTTACAAACCATAAAATGTGGGCTGATCACAGTCCTAACAAACTATCTCCCATTTAAAACATTTTCAGATCTGACTTATAAACTTGACAAGAAATCATTATACTAATGATAGAACAACTTTATTTATGTTTAATAAGGGTTTACTTTAATGCCCATTGCAACTCTATGTGCTGAATGATAGCTGAATAAGCTTAACTTTTTGATAAAATTAGCTTAGCTAATGTGCAAGTTATTTAGCTTAGCAGATAGCTAACACAGCGTTTTCACGTGCGTTAAAGAGTTAGCTGGTCTTGAACTTGCCCTTATTTTGCTCATTTAACATTTAAGAAGTTACAAACTGATATTTCTTCTGTCTGGGATGTTCCAGTGAAATAAAATCGCAAATAAATGCTTTTTGAGTCATTGTAATGAAAGTCAATGGTAAAACCCCATGTATCCGGGGCGCGACTAAATCTTACTTGTTCCATGTTGTAAACGATGTATTTGTGATCACTTGCAGTTGGATTTTCGTGATCTGGAGGAAAAAGTCGGTTGTATGTCAGTATTTCTGAGAATCGTCGTGTAAAAGTCGGAAACGCAGCTTTTCTGTGGCTCAAAAGTGTCAGAATGATGTGGATTTTTGAACGTAAACACAATTAATGCGCGTAACTTAGCAACAACTTATAAGTGCAGTCCCACGGATCTGATGAACAATAAATAAATAATAATAGTTTATTTACCCTCTTGTCCCGTGTCCAGGAGCCCTCTTCTCCTTCGTTTGTCCTCAGAACTGCCGAAAGTCTCTGGAGGACTCTGCCTGTCACTTTTTACTTATTTGTGTATTTTTTTATTTATTCATATATATTTTTTTAATCCCGTTTATTTTAATATTAACAAAACAAGACCAATACAATGCGACTAAGTTTTATTTCCTTCATTGTCTAAGCAGCAGGTAATTTTGTACAATTATTATTTTTTTTATTCATTAATTCAAGAGCACTTCTGCAGAGCTGGGCAGACACATGTATGATGATGAGTGACTCTTATGTACAACTACTCAACACAGCACAAAATACAGTATTTGAACACTGAAATGTAATGCAGTTGAAAATTACACAATCATAAAATAAAATAACACTTCTCATTCAAATCCTCACATTTCCCCACAAAAAATTGTTAAAAGAACTCGCATACAACCCATCAACTATCACAAAGTAAAAGTATTTTAGGACAAATGACTGTACATGAGTAAAAAAAAAACACTGACTAAAGGAATGTAAATTAGTTCAACTGATATGTCACTTCAAATTAATTTACATAGTGCAAAAGCCACTAATTTCTATAAACATGTTAAAGTCTGTACAAACAGTGCTTTTAAGAACAGAAAACTATTCTACTCTTAATGCAAAATGTGCATTTGTCATAAATTATTAGTCTTTTTACAAGTATTCAAGCGTTCAGAGAATAAAGTATTTAAATACAAATAAAGATTCAGTCTTTCTGTGAGTAAAAAAACACAAAGGTGCACTATGTAGCTTTTCTGATGGTGACAGTTACAAGTCAGTTCTGTGGAGAAATAAACATGCTTGTTGTAAGAATACAAGGTTTTTCTAACTATTTTGGCAAAGAAAAAAATCACAAATAAGTGAATAAATGCAGGATGGTTAAGGGGCACATACGTACTATGCAGAAATTACTTTTTAAGCCTGTTCTACTGCGGTTCTGTGTGTAAGATGCTTTCTTTTTCCTCTGAGCATATCAGGTAAGATCAATTTGATTATTTCCCCTGTATCATTTCCTTTGCAGCCAGTAGATGGAACTGTAACTCAATATCATGAAAATGGAAAAAATGTGTTCCAGGTCATTGTAAAGTTGAATATTTCATAGTTGAAAAATACCACTTCACAGTTCAAAAGTTTCAGCTGAATCAACTTGTATGTCAACTTTAATGCTAATGCTATCCTAAGCCTATTCAACTTAAGGCCCAAGAGCAAAATCGATCCACCAAAGATCTGAACCGGCCCTCAAACCATCTTCCAAATATTCCAAATATACACACAGTTCTTGTTTTCAGGCACCATTTTGGTGGTGCACCTTATACCTGAGTTAGTCTCATTTTAGTTTTGGTGAAACACTGCTTTTGACCCGACCTGGTATTGTCCTAATCATGGTTACTCTTTGTTCAGACTTGTTGTAGTCCATGTTTACTTCTGGTTCAGTGGTGGTTTGGACAGTTTGCAGAGCAATTACAATCAGAGGCTATAGTAGTGAAGCCCAATATCACTGAAACAGATGGATATTTTGTACTACCCTAATTTTGCTGTGGAAAATAAAATCCCTGTGGCCATCTGGCCCTCAAGAAAAGTAACGTTAAACCAATGTTTATATTGTTTTTGTGGCACTTAAACCCCACAGAGTCACGTGATTATTGATCTCACATGTGAAGTGGGACTCCCTTGACCAGATCCCAGTTCACAAGTGGTATTTACCAGTTTGACTGACGTTCCAGCGCATTTTTACGAGTGCACTGCAAAAACAATATTTCTAGACTTGCTTAAAATGCCTTGGAATCAGAATTTTAATCCAGATTTGGAGCTGTTTTAACTGGATAGGATTTAATTGCTTGTGTAATGTAGAATATTTTACCGGTTTCAAAACATTTTTAACTGGTTATAAAAGAATTTGGCTTAAAATAAGAACAAAAATTTGTCAATGGGGTAAGAACAGTTTTCTTAACCCATTTGCAAAGACTTTTGCTTGAAATAAGAAGCAATGTCTTGAAATCAGTTCAAAACACTTTGAAAGAAGGAAATAATCTCTGTACAATAGATCGAAGTTAAATTAGTCAAAAATGCTTGAAATTAGATTTAAATGCTAGAATCAAGAAACTTTAACTTGTCTTGAAATTCAATTTTTGCAGTTTGAAAGGTGGGAAAATATCCCAGTTCCTTGTTGTGTGAAACACACTATTATTTACACAGGTGCACAAGGTTCACCCATCAACTCTTAACCTACACATTAGTTAAAATCCTCCAGTAAAGAGGACTGCTCCTGATAAGTGCACCAGAGGCAGTGAAGGATAGTCATGCGCAGAGGAGAAATGTACCTACAAGAACAATATAGGGGAGAGTGGGGTGAGATGTGCCAGTTTTTACTTAACATGACTTTACAGCGAGACCATGAGAGTAATTCTTGAAACTACAATATGAACACATATTTTAGGATGTTGTGCATCTCTGGAAACTGTAGTTTTTAATCTGAAATATAATATTTAAGAAATACAGTTTTCTGAAAAAAAGTTGTCATCTGGCACAATTTGCCCCCAGTGCGGGGAAAGTTGTGCCGTGTATTAAGCAAGGCAAGGCAAATTTATTTGTATAGCACAATTCATACACAAAGCAATTCAAAGTGCTTTACAAGGCAGGAAAATGCATCAAAATTACAATAATTAAATAATCAGCATAAAATTTACTTTAATAAGAAGTAAAGAAATAAAGAGTGCAGACAAAGCATTTCAGTCATAAGCACAGATAAAAAGACATGTTTTCAGCCTAGATTTAAACATTGTCACAGTCGAGGCCTGTCTTACATCTTCTGGAAGACTGTTCCAGATCTTAGCTGCATAAAACTGAAACGCTGATTCTCCATGTTTAGTCCTGACTCTGGTCCATGTTTAGTCCTGACTCTGGTCCATGTTTAGTCCTGACCCTGGGCACCAGCAGGAGGCCGGTCCCTGAGGTCCTTAGAGTGCGAGATGGTTCATAACGCACTAACATGTCAGAGATGTACTTTGGTGCTAGTCCATGGAGAGACTTAAACACAAGCAGAGCTGTTTTAAAGTCTATTCTCTGAGCCACTGGAAGCCAGTGCAAAGACCTAAGCACAGGACTAATGTGATCGTACTTCCTGGTTCTGGTCAGGACTCGAGCAGCAGCGTTCTGGATGTACTGCAGCTGTTTTACAGCTCGTTTGGATCTAACCTACTGGAGACAAATGCATGGATAAGCCTCTCCAGGTCAGGCTTTGACACTATACCTTTGATTTTGGCAATGTTTTTTAGATGGTAAAAAGCTGCTGATGTTATTGACTTAATGTGGCTGTTAAAATTCAAGTCTGAGTCCATTATTACCCCCAGATTTCTAACTTGACTTGAAGGTTTTAGAGAGAGAGACTGAAGTTGACTGCTGACACGTTCTCTTTGTTTCTGTGGGCCAAAGATGATAACTTCAGTCTTGTCTGAGTTTAGCTGGAGAAAGTTGTTTTGCATCCACACACTGATCTGTTGGATGCAGCGACAGAGTGAATCCACTGGCCCATACTCACCTGCTGTTAGTGACAACAGCAGGTGAGTATGGGCCACTGTTGGAGTTAATTGTGCCATTTATTATTCAACTAAAATAATGTACTTTAATCTCAAAAACAGATGATCTATACAAGTTAAACAAACTCAGTATACGTTTTCTTCTTAAATTTTAAGTTAAACTTAAACAAGGCCGAACACAACATGGGCAGATCTGCTCAGAACTAAAGGCCAAACTTGATTGATTGACCTGTCCAGTTCGCTTACATCCTGATCTTATTTCTTAATTTTTCTATCTGTGTTTGATGTAAAATTAAGAATTAGATCGTTTTAGTGATAAAATGAGACAATTATCATAAAATAATAAATTTTCAGTTATTCATTAATGGGCTGCCAATGGCTCAACTTAACCCAGGCTCTTTGGCACAAATCACCCTAACCCCACTATTTTGGAAAAATGCATATTTTCTCAGTTTTGAGCTAAAATCATGCTAACTACCGTAATTTCTGCCCTATTGAGCGCACCTGAATATAAGCCGCACCCACTAGATTTAAGTAAGAAAAATGATAAAGTACATATATAGGCCGCACTTTTAATAGTAAGTCAATGAGAATCTGTAATTTTGCTGCATTGCCTTATAAGCCGCATAGTTCAAAGTTTCTGAAAAAAGTAGCGGCTTATAGGCCAGAAAGTACGGTATATAGATTCCAATTGTAGCCTACCAAAGCACTAGAACATGGGTGATATATTTACAAACCTCCCAGTAACGGTTCAGATGCAATAATCAAAAAACCTTGATCATAAAAATTTTACTTTGAAGGTCAAAAACGAACTACTTTATTTCTCATGCAATCAGCCTCCCATTTTTACAAGATGAGTGAAAAGGTTAAGTCTTCAGTAATGCACTTTTATAATCGCTTAAATGTTGTAACTTTAGGGGATGGAAATGAACACTTATAAGCTGTTAGGAGCTGACAAAGTACAAGTATATGCAGTAATAGTTACAGAATATATTATATCCAGGTGTAAATGTCCCACCTGAGTTTTCAGGAAGTCTCAAGTTTCCGCAGCACAAATATGTTCTCCACTGTCGCTGAACGTTCTCCTTTATGGCACAATGGAACACGAAGATTAAGAAACCTGGAAAATTATAATTAAAATGATATATTTTTAGATTAAACCTTTTTATAGTTGCCTAATTTAAAATGGCAGCATTCGAAGATTTTTCACAAAATCACAAATATATGTAGTAGTAAAGAATGAAAGCGTTCATTTGTAATGCAATGTGTATTTCTTGTGAAGTAGAATTTGCGAACTGCTTGTCTTCATGAAGATGCTCTTGCTTTGCCTGTAATGTTCCATAGTGTGAAATTAGAAAACATCTCTACCTACAGTAGTAAGAATGTATGCTTTTTAAATTTGAGTTTGAGGATATCACTAATGAACCAAGCATGTCATTTTATTCTTACTCATTGGATCCAGGCTGTGTAATTCTCTCCCCACAGAACTAAAACTACAGACAATAGACGTCTGAAACTGTGGCTGAAGTCACAACAGAGCTGTACACATGACCATGCTCAGTAGTTACTGTTTTAATCTTTTGCTTAAAGGCCTCCTGTGGACGAGTATTGAAAATTAGAACTTGTGCTACAACACCTAAAACATCTGATCCAATGCAAGGTGAGTGGTGCCACAAACAAAGTTTAATTTCTAATTTGATTCTATTTATCAAATCATGAAGCTTCATCTGTATTCACTGTTCTGTGTCCCACCTTACAGAGATCAGATAAATCTTAAAAAAATAACAAAAAAAAAAAAATAATTCATACTTTTAATACCTATAAAAGCCTCATTAAATAATAACAAGCAACATATTATAATATAACTAAACAAGAGAGAGAGACAGCAAATGTAAAAGCCAATTTGTATAATTTATTTTGTTGTGGGCTTAATGGTGTTGGGAGAATGTTAAGTTTTAACTCAAATCTTTTGAATTTGGGAAGGGTCTTCAGATTTTGTTCTTTCTTTCACAGATGTACATTGCACTCCTACAAAAAAGAAAATAAGGTGTCAGTCACAGATATAAACATTCACGTTGAACAAATAATGACACAAGAAACTTACTGCTTCCTCACAGCTGCTGGTTCATCTGTGTTCTTGGGGGGCGTTTCCTAATTTATTTTTGCCAGATTTGGTTTTTGCTGTTGATGAGTGAATGATCAGCATCTACATATTGTGCTTTTCTACCACACGGCACTAAAAGCACTTTATGTCAAGCGTCACATTCACAAAGAGCTTGTCACAAATACACTGAGATGTGCCTAGTGTCTCTCTGAGGGGCCGTTCCTGCGAATACAAGAAGCAACAAGTATTAGTAAAATACTTTAGAGGTTTAAGGGAGTTATTTGAGGCTAAAGGATTATATTGTGAAGGGTAAAAGAACCAAATATGAATGTATAAAAACACAAGATGATTTACCTTGTGTCATAATGGCAGAGTTGCAAAGGCTGAAGAAACAGTGACTTGGTTCAGATCAGTCAGACGGTGTCATCCCTCATTGGTCCAGGAGTGATCCATAAGTAGAAAGGCTTCAAAGTTGTCGTCTGGACAGCGTTTCCGAAGATCAAGACGTTTCGACTCTCATCTGAAAGTCATTTTCAATCTGATGGAAGTGATCTGAGGCTTAACTCAGTATAAATACAGCCAGTCTCAGATCACTTCCATCTGATTAAAAATGACTTTCGGATGAGAGTCCAAACGTCTTGATCTTCAGAAACGCTGTCCAGATGACAACTTTGAAGACTTTCTACTTGGTTCAGATGTAAATCCTGTAACAGAAAATAAAAGCAATTTTGAAACATTTTGCTCTTCATTACATACAATTGTGTACTTTTATTGACTTGATGTTGACCTGATGTTGCTGGCGTCTTGTGGAGCTGGAGGGCAGTTGGATTTAGGTTGATCCTGTGGCTGTTGAGTGCTGTGCTTGCCATTATAGATGGTGATGGGAAACCTTAGGCAGTAGCATTAAGAGGACACATATGCCCCTGTAGATTGTGATGTTAGGCTGGGGCAAATGTAGAGGAGGAGAGTTGATGGAGTGTCATGCCCCTGTAGGTGGTGGTGTTAAGATGGAGCAGATGAAGCATGAGAGCTTTGATGGATTTTAGGACTGGCTTGCCCCTGTCGTGGAGTTGTTAGGCTGGAGCAATGGAATGCAGGAGCATTGAGGGTTTTTAGGACTTGCATGCCCCTGTTGGTGGTGATGTTAAGTTGGGGCAGTTGAAGAATGGGAGTTTAGATGGCTTTTATAACTGGCTTGCCCCTGTTGATGGAGGTGTTAGGCTGGAGCAGATGGAGCTTTGGAGAAGATATTAATAGAACTAGACTGCCCCTGTAGGTGGTGATATTAAGCTGGGGCAGATTTGAAGTATTTGGATTATCTAGCCCCTGTAGTTGGTGGTGTTAGGCTGGGGCAAAATCAGTGATTTCAGGATTGTCATGCCTCTGTAGGTGGTGCTGTGGGGCAGATTCGATGGTCTTAGGAATTGGCTTGCCCCTGATGATGTTGATGTTAGGCTGGGGCAAATGTAGTGAAGGAGAGTTGTTGGAGTGTCATGCCCCTGTAGGTGGTGTTGTTAAGCTGGAGCAGACTTGATGGCTTTTAGAACTGGCTTGAATCTATTGACAGTGATGTTAGGCTGGAGCAGATTCAAAAGTATTTTGGATTTTCATGCCCCTGTAGGTGGTGCTGTTAGGCTGGAGCAAATAGGAGAGTTACGGGTTTTTAGATCTTGCATGCCCCTGTAGATGGTGGTATTGGCTGGGGCAGATGGAGCATGGGAGAGAGGATATTGATAGCTTTGTCATGCCCCTGTCGATGATGATGGTAGGCTGGGCAAATGAAGCATGGCAGAGAGGATGTTAGCAGGATTAGACTGCCCCTGTAGTTGGTGTTGTTAGGCTGGGGCAGATAAGAGATGGGTACGTTGATGTTAATAACTTTGTCATGCCCCTGTCGATGGTGATGTTAAGCTGGAGCAGGTGAAGAATAGGAGTTTTGATAGCTTTTACAAGTTTGCCCCTATAGAGGTGGTGTTAGGTTGGGGCAGAATCCCTAAGATTTGAGGACTGTCATGCCCCTGTAGATGGTGGTGATGGTGATGTGAGGTTAAGCTGGGGCAGATGGAGCAAAGACGCTGATCGGACTGGTTTGCCCCTGTGGATGATGATGGCAGGCTGGGGCAAAATCAGTGTTTTTAGGCTATAATGCCCATGTGGTTGTGTTAGGCTTGGGCAGACTCGATGGTATTTCAGATTGGCATGCCCCTGTCGATGGGGTTTACGCTGGGGCAAGTTCAGTGGAGGAGAGTAGATGGTGGTTGGTTTTTCAGTTTGAGTGACTCAATTGAAACGTCAATTGAAAGTCAAAGTTCAATAGTCTTTAAAAATATATCAAAAAATACAATAGTCAGTTCAACACTAAATATAAAAAATATAAATGTCTTCAGTCTCAAAAAGAGACTGTGAGAGCAGGTGCCCTAGTTGGGTCTGAGTCTTTTTGCTGTGGGCTGGAGAAGGTGAAGTGGAGAGGAGTCAGTGTGGAGGGTTGTAGAAGTCAAACCCAGGGCCTGGAGGATGTTTGGAGCCAGGTTTGTAGTGCAAGGGAGGAAGACTGGACCTAAAGGACCAAAAAAGTAAATCAGGATCAGCAAACTTTGAATAGTGTGTAAGTGGGCACACAATGTCCTAAATATATCTAAAAAATATCTAAATTCTTGACTCTTATCTCTGTAAATTGGCTCCAGGCAGCAGTGTATGTTTGCCATAAGATAGAAGAAAATCTCACCAAAAATACATATAATAATATACATAATATGGAACTCTACATTTCTTATAACTATTTTATACAAGCTGTCAGTGTGAGTGTTCATACCTGGCTGAGTTGGGACACATCTTCCACAGTGTATGTAGGCCGCCTGTTTCTCTTTTGTACTTGTTTAAACTTAAGTACCAAGGCCTCTGGGACGGTGGCTCCTCATGACTCTGTGCAGCGACCACAGACTGGAACGCCTCTTACAGTGGGGTTCCTCCTCAGGTTTAGGGCTGGAGCTCCGGGTCTGAGAGGAGACAGGGGTGAGAGACAAGATTTAGTTAGATCTAGGGTTCTTGTTTGTCTGGTATTGATTCCATTAAAGTTAGTGATTTAGTTTTTGCAAGTGCACACAGACAAGTTATTTGAAAAGAGTGTAAGTACCTTGAGAAACATCAGTGTAAGATACCAAGAGTGTTTGTCTCTCTGTGTGTATGTAAATGTGTGTTTTATGCATTACCTTTTCAGCTTTTCTTTTTCAGAGCCAGAGTTCTCTTGGAGACTGACTCAGTTGGAACAAAAGGCTCCGTGGATAGACTCTGGACTGGAGGAGGAGAGGGCTTCTGGACACAAGAAAGAAAAAACTATATAGTTTTAAAAAGTCAGACAATATTTTAAGATAATATGAATTCTGAAGTAATAAAATTTTTTGTATGAACTGTCATTAAAATATAGAGTAAGAGCAAATCTGTAACCAGTGCTTTTTTGATCAGGAAATGCACACTCTTTGCTTTCATATTACACATAAAAGTTGCATTCTATTTTTAAAAAGGCAAACAAATGGCATAATTCATTATTTGTTGGGTGTTCATACCTTGTCGGCCTTGGACACAAATTCCACACTGTACTTCGGCTGTCTGTTTCTGTTCAGGACTTGGGTGACTTCATCACCAAAGACCCCTGTGAAAGAGGCTCCTCAGGGTTCTGGGCAGGAACCTGAGCCTGAAACGGGCCTCTTACGGCGGGGTTCGTCCTCAGGCTCAGGGCTGGAGCTCCGGGGGCTAAAGGAGAAGAGACAAAGGTGAGTGATGAGGTTTTTCTGTAGTTCTAGAGTGTTTTTTATCAGGATCTCAATAGTCTTTAAGTCTGTGGATGTGTCTGTTTGTATACTATGCATCATACCTTATATGTGTCGTTTGTATACTATGCATCATACCTTATCAGCTTTTCTTTTCAGTCCCAGAGTTCTCCTGGAGACAGTCTCAGGGGGGACAAAGGTCTTAGAGGACACACCCAGGACCGGAGCAGGAGAGGGATTCTGGAAAAAAGTGAAAAACAGTCGTGCAATAATTTAGCATAAGATGAAAACTTTAATAATACACATTTTAGACCAAAAACATTTTAGTGGCATCGTTTATTCAATTAACCAAATTTGGAGTCTTTTGCTTTATATAAAAAAACATATTATGAGTCTAAAGGAGAGGAGTGACAAAGTTTTGTCAGTCCCTCAGGGGCTACAGTTCAATAAAGCTTACTAATGACAGAAAAATGTTTTGGTTCTAAAGTCTTTAGAGCTGAATGTAAGTGTTTCTTCAATATTCACTGTAGTTTACAAAGTTCATGGACTCTAATGCCAAAAGCAACAAAATAAAACTAAAATATTAATATGTTCTTCATCTCATGAGCTACTCTACCACACCGTGCCTTTGGGTTTACGAGCCGGAGCCAGAGTTCTCCTGGTGCCATAACGAGGCTGCTCAGCTGGACAGAGAGCGGTCTGAAGTGACCTGAATGTACAAAAGAGACTCTTTAATACATTTGGGAAATGTTACATCTTGTGGCTAAATGTTTAAACCTTCCTCAAATTATTGTTACTCATTAACAACATGCTTTATATAATATACAGAAGAGAGAAGTTCATGAACAGTTGTACTCATCAGTCTCACTTGAATACGAACTTTAAGTATTTATTCAGGAAATATTGTGATATTTATATCAATGTGTTCTATATCTGTAAGTTGTGGTTATAATTACTGTGCACTCACTACCTATAGGTCTTTCAGAGACCACGAGTCCTTCCTGGAGAACAGAGCGACAGTTGGACATGAGGCTTCGTGGAGTCCCAAACCCAGGACCAGGGGCAGCTAGAAGGCTTCTGGGTACCAGAAGAAATAAACAACGGTTTTTTTAAAAAGATGTCTAAATTATTATGTGTATGGCCAATAGGAGACTTCCAGTGCTTCAAGGAACAGAGACGACTCTTGAGAGCAACTCTCAAATAAAAGAAAAACACTGGAACACAAAAAAAAATAAAACTAAACCATAAGACTGTTCAGGTTGTTAATTCAATGCAAAGATAATTAGCGCCTATCCATCTATTTGTATGTTTTCATACTAGTGTCGATACTTTGCTTTTGAATATTTAAACCTACGATAAATAGTTAACGCTACAGTAAACTTGTGGTTTTCCTCAGTCATGCCTCGCTTACCTCCTCTAGTCTTAAGGCCCTCTGGCCTTGGTCTTGGTCCTATAGTTATGGACACTTGTTTCTTGCGGCCGAGGCTTCTCCAGAGATATCCACACTCCTTACTAGCGGACGCAGTAGACCTCGTATTGCAGAACCTGGCTCGTACTGTGGCTCAGAAGGTCTCCAAATTTCATGACAGTGAGACAAGCGGACCGGTCCCTTTCCCCACAGGCGCTGTCTTTGATCCTCACGACCCAAGCGCAGGCCACCCAGTCCCTCTGTATCTTGAATATCAGAATACAAGAGAGGCGGTGAGGCCACCAGCCGCAACTCCTCCTGCGCCTCGTAATCACGATACAACACTAGAGCACGCCCCCAATGTCCTCCTGCCAATAGAGTAAAACAGAGACGCAATGCTCACGCCCCCATCCTCCTGCCAATCCATATACTAGACAGCGGCCGCCCCAGTCCTCCGGCAATAGCTACAAGAGGCTAC
>CM076416.1:1178482-1400282 GCA_038363315.1 Mugilogobius chulae | reverse complement strand
TAGGCTGGGGCAAATGTAGTGGAGGAGAGTTGATGGGAGTGTCATGCCCCTGTAGGTGGAGGTGTTCAGCTGGGGCCAGAGGAAGCATGAGAGCTTTGATGGATTTTAGGACTGGCTAGCCCCTGTCGGTGGTGTTGTTAAGCTGGGGCAGACTTGATGGTATCTCGGACTGACATGCCCCTGACGATGGTAATGTAAGGCTGGGGCAAAATCAGTGATTTTAAGGATTGTCATGCCTCTGTAGGTGGTGCTGTGGGGCAGATTCGATGGTCTTAGGAATTGGCTTTCCCCTGATGATGTTGGTGTTAGGCTGGGGCAAATGTAGTGAAGGAGAGTTGTTGGAGTGTCATGCCCCTGTAGGTGGTGTTGTTAAGCTGGAGCAGACTCGATGGCTTTTAGAACTGGCTTGAATCTATTGACAGTGATGTTAGGCTGGAGCAGATTCAAAAGTATTTTGGATTTTCATGCCCCTGTAGGTGGTGCTGTTAGGCTGGAGCAAATAGGAGAGTTACGGGTTTTTTAGATCTTGCATGCCCCTGTAGATGGTGGTATTAGGCTGGGGCAGATGGAGCATGGGAGAGAGGATATTGATAGCTTTGTCATGCCCCTGTCGATGATGATGGTAGGCTGGGGCAAATGAAGCATGCAGAGAGGATGTTAGCAGGATTAGACTGCCCCTGTAGTTGGTGTTGTTAGGCTGGGGCAGATAAGAGATGGGTACGTTGATGTTAATAACTTTGTCATGGTGATGTTAAGCTGGAGCAGGTGAAGAATAGGAGTTTTGATAGCTTTTACGAAAGGTTTGCCCCTGTAGAGGTGGTGTTAGGTTGGGGCAGAATCCCTAAGATTTGAGGACTGTCATGCCCCTGTAGATGGTGGTGATGGTGATGTGAGATTAAGCTGGGGCAGATGGAGCAAAGACGCTGATGGGACTGGTTTGCCCCTGTGGATGATGATGGCAGGCTGGGGCAAAATCAGTGTTTTTAGGCTATAATGCCATGTGGTTGGTGTTAGGCTTGGGCAGACTCGATGGTATTACAGATTGGCATGCCCCTGTCGATGGAGGTTTTACGCTGGGGCAAGTGCAGTGGAGGAGAGTAGATCGTGGTTGGTTTTTCAGTTTGAGTGACTCAATTGAAACGTCAATTGAATGTCAAATATCAATAGTCTTAAAAAATATATCAAAAATACAATAGTCAGTTCAACACTAACTATAAAAAATATAAAATGTCTTTAGTCTCAAAAAGAGACAGTGAGGTGCCCTAGTTGGGTTTGGGTCTTTTTGTTGTGGGCTGGAGGAGGTGAGGTGGAGAGGAGTCCGTGTGGAGGGTTGTAGAAGACAAACTCAGGGCCTGGAGGATGTTTGGAGCCGGGTTTGTAGTGCCAAGGGAAGAAGACTGGACCTAAATGACCAAAAAGTAAATCAGGATCAGCAAACTTTTAATAGGGTGTAAGTGGGCACACAATGTCCTAAATATATCTAAACAATATCTATCTCTGTAACCTAGCTCCAGGCAGCAGTGTATGTTTGCCATAAGATAGAAGAAAATCTCACCAAAACTACAGATAATAATATACATAATATGGAACTCTACATTTCTTATAACTACATTATTACAAGCTGTCAGTGTGAGTGTTCATACCTGGCTGAGTTGGGACACATCTTCCACAGTGTATGTAGGCTCCCTGTTTCTCTTTTGTACTTGTTTAAATTTAAGTACGAAAGGCCTCTGGACAGTGGCTCCTCATGGCTCTGTGCAGCGACCACAGACTGGAACGGCCTCTTACAGTGGGGTTCCTCCTCAAGCTTAGGGCTGGAGCTCCGAGTCTGAGAGGAGACAGGGGTGAGAGACAAGATTTAGTGTCACTTTGTCTGGTATTGACACCATAAAAGTCTGTGATTTAGCTTTTAACAGACTCTATGTAACCTGGCTTTTAAATTGTCTGTGCTTAATCAGAAGTTGATCAGAGACTCATTTAAATAAAGTGTAAGTACCTTGAGAAAGATACCAAGAGTGTTTGAGTCTCTGTGTGTATGTAAATGTGTTTTATGCATTACCTTTTCAGCTTTTCTTTTCAGAGCCAGAGTTCTCTTGGAGACTGACTCAGTTGGAACAAAAGGCTCCGTGGACAGACTCTGGACTGGAGGAGGAGAGGGCTTCTGGACACAGGACAAGAAAAACTATTTAGTTTTAAAAAGTTGGACAATATTTTAAGATAATATTAAATTCTGAAGTAATAACATTTTTGTATGAACTGTTATTGACCAAACAAATGAACACAAAATACACAGATTGTGTTACTTTTCTATATTTATTGATCTCTATTTAATCAGAAATGTCCTGCCTAGATCTGAATATTTTTTCAGAAGCGTCCTAGGGGAGAGAGGAGTCATGTGTACATGTTTTTAGTGGTAGAAGAAACTGGAGCACCCAAATAAATCCTAGGCAGACATGGGGATTGTCTCTCAATAGTTGTATTTTATAGAAGCTAAATTGTTTTCTATTCATTGAGGAGACTGAGGAGATTTAGATTCTCCTCTAGTCAAACTTTTGTCACCAAAAACAAGAGACACTCCTCCAAAAATTGTAAAAAAAAAAATAAAATAAAATAACACAGTATTGTTGCGGTGCTGTCATTAAAATATAGAGTAAGAGCAAATCTGTAACCAGTGCTTTTTGGTCAGGAAATGCACACTCTTTGCTTTCATATTACACATAATATTTGGTTTCTATTTTTAAAAAGGCAAACAAATGGCATAATTCATTATTTGTTGTGTGTTCATACCTGGTCGGCCTTGGACACAAATTCCACACTGTACTTCGGCTGTCTGTTTCTGTTCAGGACTTGGGTGAACTTCATCACCAAAGACCCCTGTGAAAGCGGCTCCTCCGGGTTCTGTGCAGGAACCTGAGCCTGAAACGGCCTCTTACGGCGGGGTTCGTCCTCAGGCTCAGGGCCGGAGCTCCGGGGCTGAAGGAGAAGAGACAAAGGTGAGTGATGAGGTTTTTCTGTAGTTCTTGAGTGTTTGTTTATCAGGATCTCAATAGTCTTTATGTCTGTGGATGTGTCTGTTTGTATACTATGCATCATACCTTATCAGCTTTTCTTTTCAGTCCCAGAGTTCTCCTGGAGACTGTCTCAGGGTGGACAAAGGTCTTAGAGGACACACCCAGGACCGGAGAAGGAGAGGGATTCTGGACAAAAGTGAAAAACAGTTGTGCAATAATTTAGCATAAGATGAAAACTTTAATAATACACATTTTAGACAAAAAACATTTTAGTGGCAAAAAGTATTAATTACCAAATTTGAGTCTTTTGTTTTATAAAAAACATATCATTAGTCTAAAGCAGTGGTTCTCAACCCCATGGGGGTCGCGAAATGATTTCAGGGGGTCCCCAGATCATGTGAAAAATTTAACATTAAGATCTTAAACAAGGTTTGACAGTTTCAAATACTGTGATAGGTGTATATTCCTATTTGCTGACCTACAGATGAATGTATCTATGCCTATAGCTTCAAATTCAAATCAAACAAGAGAATAAAAACTACTTTATCACTTTGCATGTAGCTACATTTTGCGTTTGGGGGTCGCGAATGGCTACAGTTGTTATTTAGGGGGTCGTGACTGAAAAAGGTTGAGAAGCACTGGTCTAAAGGACAGGAGTGACAAAGTTTTGTCAGTCCCTCAGGGCTACAGTTCAATAAAACTTACTAATGACAGAAAATGTTTTGGTCATCAAGTCTTTAGAGCTGAATGTAAGTGTTTCTTCACTATTCAATGTAAGTTTACAAAGCTCATGGACTCTAATGCTAAAAGCAAACAAATGAAACTAAAATTATTCATATTTTCTTCACATGAGCTACTTACCTTAGTGACTTCAGGTTTACGAGCCGGAGCCAGAGTTCTCCTGGTGCCATAACGAGGCTGCTCAGCTGGGACAGAGAGCGACTCTGAAGTGACCTGAATGTAGCAAAAGAGACTCTTTAATACATTTGGCAAATGTTTACATTTGTGGCTTTGTTAAAACTTCCTCAAATTATTGTTACTCATAAAAAATTGTTATAATGTACAAAAGAAGTGTCTACACATTGTATTCAGAGTCTCACTTGAATAAACTTTAAGTATTTTTAGGAAATATTGTTGCATTAAACTAAATGTGTTTGTGTCTGTAAGTTTGGTTATATACTGTGCATCATACCTTTGGTTTCAGAGCCAGAGTCCTCCTGGAGACAGACACAGTTGGAACATGAGGCTCTGTGGTCAAACCCAGGACCAGGGGAGCAGAGGGCTTCTGGACACAAGAAAAATAAACAACGTTTAAAAAGATGTCTCATATTATGGGGATGGCAAAGGAACTTCAGTGTTCAAAGAAAAGAGACGACTCTTGAGAGAACTCTAAATAAAAAGAAAAACAACTGGACACAACAAAATAAAATAAACATTAGACTGGTTCAGGTTTTTACATACAATGCAAAGATAAGTAGCCTATCTATCTATTTTGTATGTTTTCATACTAGTGTCAATAATTTGCTTTTGATATTAAAACAGTAATAGTAATACAGTAAGACTTGTGGTGCCTCAGTCAGGCCTCCTTACCTGCTCTGTCTGAAGGCCTCTGGCTGGTCTTGGTCTTGTTTTTGGACACTTGTTTTCTTGGGCCGAGGCTCTCCAGAGATGTCCACCTTAATGAGCGGAGCAGAGGACTCTTTGGCAGAGACCTGGTCGTACTGCAGGAGGTCTCCAATGTCCTTGACCAGTGTGACAAGTGGCCGGTTCAGCTTCTCCCACAGGCGCTGTTTGATCTCACGACCCAAAGCCAGGCTGTAGGGACGGGGGCGACCATCGGGGTAACTGTGAGGAGGTCGAACAGTGTTAACAATCATAGTAACTCACACAAGCTGCACAGAATGTAGTATTTATCAGCAACTCAAATGTACTATTATGATCAAATAAGTGGCTTTAAATGCAATCTTTTATTATGTAAATGTAAACCTAAAGCAAAGTTGTATTCTTTACTAAACTAAGCAGTTACAGTAAACAACAACAGAACTTAATATAATGAAAATGAAGTGGCTGCGCTCTATGGACATACACTAACATGTCGTCCACTACAGAGTGGTAAATGTCCTGGTATTCCTCCACAGTGTAGCCGTGGATGCGAAGTGGAGAGTCAGGGGCAGCAGTACTGGGCTGGTCTATGGTCATAGCAGAGGTCTGGGGACTGCTGGAGGTCTGGGTTTGGACCAGGTCTGGGATGGAGGCCAGGTTAGACCTGGGAATGGGCCGGGACCTGCGAGTGGGCCAGTCTGAGTCTGGACATGGACTGGACTCAGTGGGACAGACCTGTTCAATAGAAGGGTGCAATTGTTCAGAAAACACATTCATTAGGAAAAAAGGAAATGGCTATTGTTCAATCAAGCTTAGTAATGACAGAGATCTTTTGGTCAAGTCTTTAGAGCTGAAAGCATGTGTTTCTTCACTGTTCACTGTTAGTTCACCTCAGACTCTACTTGAAACTAAAATCTTGAATATTTGCTTCACACGAGTCTCTTACCTTACTGGCTTTGGGTTTACGAGCCGGAGCCAGAGTTCTCCTGGTGCCATAACGAGGCTTCTCACCCGGGACAGACAGCGGCTCTGAAGTGACCTGAATGTGGCAAAAGAAACACTTTAATACATTTGGAAAATAAGTTTCCATTTGTTATTATGCTACTCATGAAGAAAACAACATTTTTAAATGTATAACAATGACCTAAATGTACTTTCACAAAAAGATACAAGAGATGTTTAGCCATTGTACTTAGAGCCTCAAATAAAAATATATTTACTTTAGGAAATATTGAATAAAACCAAAAGTCTTTACATCTGTATGTGTTTGTGTGTATATTATGAATCATACCTTATCAGCTTTACGCTTTAGAGCCAGAGTCCTCCTGGAGACAGACTGAGTCGGGACACAAGGCTCTGAGGACAAACCCAGGACAGGAGGAGCAGAGGGCTTCTGGACACGAGACAAGAGAAACAATATTGTTAGTATTTTAATGTAAGATGAAATCTGAAATAATACATTTTATAATCTGTATTATTTTTGTTTACCTGCTCAGAGGGGTCCTGAGGCGCCAAAGAGGCGTCAAACAACTGACCAGACAAGACAACCTGGAAAACACAGAACATTTTGTGTTACAATGTTAGTTCATTAACAGGAGTGAGACGAGACAAAAACGTGTATCCACAAGATTTAATGTATCTTAATTAATTAAACCATGCAAATTGCATTTACAGCTTCTAAAATGTGTTTTTCACCAGCGTTTGACTCCTTTTTGTTTTTCCAAGTCCAATTCAATCTTACAAAATCAACATTTTGCGTATAATTAGCCTTACTAAAGCATAAATTGGGGCTGATCACAGTCCTAACAAATTATCTCTCATTTAAAACTGTTTCAGATCTGTGGCTTATAAACTTCACAAGAAATCATTAGGCCTATATTAACCATATGAGGCAACTTTAATCATGTTTGAATAAGGCTTTAGTCAATATTGCAACTCTTTGGGTTGAATTATGGCTAAGTAAGTTTGTCTTTTTAGATAAAAATTGTTACGCTGTGTAAGATAATTATTAATGTAACATTTAACGCTAACATTTAGCTAAACAGATAACATTAACGTTAGTTACAGTATATGACAGTATTGAGTGAACTGCACTTGAACTTGCTCTTATTTTGATCATTTAACAACATTTAATAAGTTACAAACTGATAATTCTTCTGTCTGGGATGTTCCGGTGAAATAAAATCGCAAATAAATGCTTTTTGAGTCATTGTAATGAAAGTCAATGGTAAAACCCCATGTATCCGGGGCGCGGTTAAATCTTACTTGTTCCATGTTGGAAACGATGTATTTGTGATCACTTGCAGTTGGACTTTCGTGATCTGGAGGAAAAAGTCGGTTGTATGTCAGTATTTCTGAGAATCGTCGTGTGAAAGTAGCAAACGCAGCTTTTCTGTGGCTCAAAAGTGTCAGAATGATGTGGATTTTTGAACGTAAACACAATTAATGCGCGTAACTTAGCAACAACTTATAAGTGCAGTCCCACGGATCTGATGAACAATAAATAAATAATAATAGTTTATTTACCCTCTTGTCCCGTGTCCAGGAGCCCTCTCCTCCTTCGTTTGTCCTCAGAACTGCCGAAAGTCTCTGGAGGTCTCTGCCTGTCACTTTTTACTTACAGTATTTGTATATATATGTTTAATTTATTCATATATATTTTTAATCCCGTTTATTTTAATATTAACAAAAAAGACCAATACAATGCGACTAAGTTTTATTTCCTTCTTTGTCTAAGCAGCAGGTAATTTTGTACAATTATTTATTTTTTATTCATTAATTCAAGAGCACTTCTGCAGAGCTGGGCAGACACATGTATGATGATGAGCGACTCTTATGGACAACTACTCAACACAGAACAAAATACAGTATTTGAACACTGAAATGTAATGCAGTTGAAAATTACACAATCATAAAATAAAATAACACTTCTCATTCAAATCCTCACATTTCCCCACAAAAAAAATTGTTAAAAGAACTCGCATCCAACCCATCAACTATCACAAAGTAAAAGTATTTTAGGACAAATGACTGTACGTGAGTAATAAAAACACTGACTAAAGGAATGTAAATTAGTTCAACCGATATGTCACTTCAAATTAATTTACATAGTGCAAAAGCCACTAACTTCTATAAACATGTTAGTCTGTTACAAACAGTGCTTTTAAGAAAAGAAAACTATTCTACTCTTAATGCAAAATGTGCATTCGTCATAAATTATTAGTCTTTTTACAAGTATTCAAGCGTTTAGAGTACAAAGTATTTAAATACAAATAAAGATTCAGTCTTTCTATGAGTAAAAAAACAAACAAAAAAACTCAAAGGTGCACTATGTAGCTTTTCTGATGGTGACAGTTACAAGTCAGATCTGTGGAGAAATAAACATGCTTGTTGTAAGAATACAAGTAATTTCAAACTATTTTTGGCAAAGAAAAAAATCACAAATAAGTGAATAAATGTATGATGGTTAAGGGGCACATACGTACTATGCAGAAATGACTTTTTAAGCCTGTTCTACTGCGGTTCTGTGTGAGATACTATTATTTTACCTCTGAGCATATCAGGTAACATCAATTTGATTATTTTCTCTGTGTCATTTCCTTTGCAGCCAGTAGATGGAGCTCTAACTCAATACCTGGAAAAAATGTGTTTTAGGCAACTGGGAAATCAAATATTTTCCAGCTGAAAAATACCAGTTCCCAGTTCAAAAAGTTTCAACTGAATCATCTCGTATGTAAGCATTAATGCTAACTTTTAGGCTACAAAAGTAACACTAAATAACTTTTAAACAATGTTTACATTGTTTGTGATGCAGTTAAACCCTTCAGAGTAACTTTTTGTTATTTGCAATTACAGCTTTTACAATATCCCAGTTCCTAGTTGCGTGGAACCCAACATTATATACACATAAGTGCACAGGATTCTCCCATCAACTCCTAACTCCTAACACATTAGCTTAAATTCTCCAATAAAGAGGACTGCTCCTGATACGAGCACCAGAGGCAGAAGGATAGTCAAATGCAGAGAACAAATTTACCTACAGGGACAATACAATGTCTTAACCTTATGGTCTCTGCATCCAATATCCTCTCCACAATGATCTCTCCAGAAAAACAGTTACATAGAGCACCTTTAAACTTCAAAACTGTATTTTCAAACAAAAGTTATTTAAACTGCTTCAAATTAACGTAATATTGAAACTGTATTCCATCTAAAAGATCCCATCACTGTGTATGTTGTTCTTGTTAATACTGTCTGGTTTGAAGGAGCAGTCGTCTCCCTCTACAGTTCATGTGTTACAGATGTACATTTCCTGTGATATTTGTGGTCTGTGGACGTCAGAGGTGGTCCTGGTGAGTCATGTTTCGTCTGTGGAGCTCGTTCAAGACAACATCACTGTTCGATCCGTCCGAAATGCCACTGTCTGCATACACTGAGCCTGAAAAGAGAAGTTAAAACGATTTAGTAATTACTTTTATTTAATAGAGAGTGAGAAGTATGTTGTGATGTTTTTACCGCTGCTGTTGATGTCGCTGACCACAGAGGTGCTGCTGGAGGTGAGGTGAGCCGCAGAAGACGACATCCTGGCGAAAGACGAGTTCTTGTGGTTGTGCGTCGCTGTTCGGCTCCAGTCTAATGTCACAAAAGAGGGAAAGAAACAGAGATTTATGCATTTTGCAAAGGTCTGAAAAACTAACAACTTTCCAAACTTTTCTAAACCAGTAATATTTTAAAAACTTTTCCAAGATCTGCACATTTGATTAGAATTGTTATCGACTTTTTAGGTTTTTCGTGAATGTACAAGAACAGTAAAGGAGATTCTAAACTAGCTCTGCCTTACAAAGCTGCTTCATATGATTGTTTGATAACTAGATCCTGCTAATAATTAATGGTTCCTATGTTCTAGAAAGGCAATTTTTAGTTTAGCAAAAAGTTCCCCATACGAGCTGACAATATAACAGAATATATTATATCCTGGTGTAAATGTCCCACCTGAGTTTTCAGGAAGTCTCAAGTTTCCGCAGCACAAATATGTTCTCCACTGTCTCTGAACGTTCTCCTTTATGGCACAATGGAACACGAAGATAAAGAAACCTGGAAAATGATAATTCAAATTATATATTTTTAGATTAAACCTTTGTATAGTTACAAAATTGCAGCATTAATAGATTTTTCACGAATGCACAAATATATGTATTAGTGTACAATGTATGCGATCATTTGCAATGCATGTGTGTATTTTTTGTGAAGTAGAATTTGCGAACTGCTTGTCTTTGTAAAAACACTCTTGCTTTGCCTGTAATGTTCCATAGCGTGGAATTAGAAAAAAACATCTCTATCTACAGTAGTAAGAATGTATGTGTTAATGTGTTATTTACAGAGCTAGCTTTCCGTGGGCACTGGGCGAATTTGAGGATCTCCCTGGCCTAGCATGTCGTTTTATTCATTAGATCCAGGCTGTGGAATTCTCCCTCCACAGAACTAAAACTACAGACAGATGCAAACATCTTTAACCAGTCTGAAACTGGGGCTGAAATCACAACAGAGCTGTACACATGACCATGCTCAGTAGTTACTGTTTAATCTTTGTATTTTTGCTTAAAAGCCTTCTGTGGACATGTGTTGTTGGTGTTGAAAATTAGCACTTGTGCTATAACATTTAAAACAATGCATCTGGTTCGTCCAATGTGATTATGTCTATATTAAAAAAAAAAAATGAAACTCTACAGTAGAAATAAGTTGAAATACATGTCAGGTTATTATATTATTTGTACAGCTCAGCTACAACAATTTATTTTTAAAGAAAATATTATTAAAGAAATATGCAAAAAAAGAGCAGAGATTGTGTCACTTAAATATGCATAAATCCCTTTAAATACATTAAAGGTTCAATGAGAAGGGATACAAACATGATCAGGTTAAAAGTTTCCAAAAGTTTGCATAGGTGTCTTTTAAAGGGGAAGCTGATTTCGTTTATGATATAACAGAGGTCCCCAATCTTTTTTACTGTAAGGTAAGGTAAGGTAGTAACTTTCTTTTCCAGGGACCGGTTGAGGTTGCGTAGCGCTGATAACAACAATGTAAAATGCAAACAACCAATTATTGTGTATATTTTTAGCTTGCTTATTGCTTGAATTTGATGTTTATTGGAATAAGTGGCACTTTATTGTCAGAGTAAAGCACCAGGAAGTAGTGACAGACTATAAAATAAACATAAAATTAATAAAGAATCTTCTTGGGCCCGGTAACAGATGGCCCGCGGACCAGTTTTTGACCCTGGACCGGTGGTTGGAGAGTCCTGTGATATAATATTAAGGATGCTTTCTTACACAAAATTATGATAGGTGTATTGTGTTATGAGAGAATATAAAACTGTCAGGCTTTAAACTAGTGTCATCTCTGTAATTTAATCTCATCTAGTGGAGCCTCACATGCCTCACTCACCTTGTAGAGAGTTGAATATAGTAAAGAGATAGACAAAAGGCAGGTAAAGCGGTCCCCAGGCGAACAGAGCGAACCCCCAGGTCAGCCCCAGCAGGATGATGAGTCCAGAGACACTGCGCAGGTCTGCCAGCACGCCCCGGTTCGGGTTCTGGTTCTGGGGGTTTTGCCTCTTGATTCGAGCCAGCTGGGCCATCACCACCACAAACACGATCAGACAGAAGAGGAAGATCAGGAGGAAGTAGGCCACGACTCCAATGTAGAAGGCCAAGTCGTTACGCAGCCAACAGCTACAGGAACAAAACAGTTATTAACATTACAACTCTCCTTTAGTCCCATGAAATTTTGAATAGGAATAATTTAGTATTTAGGACTAAATAGGTATTATTTTAGAAGAATCGTCTGGGCTTAACAGACTAAAACCCAAGCAAAAACAATAATGAATTTGTAAATATTCTTCATTTGATTTTCTTCAGCAAGCATACTTCTAATTTTATCTGGCAAGCATGTAAAAACATATTGATAAATTGTTTGCCAACTTGACAAAATGGGTAAAAAAACAAAAACAAACACACAGTTCATAAGGTGCAAATCTACAAGTACTGTAAATAGTAGGCATGTTTACTTAACAGTTAATCATATTTATGAGGCTCTTAAGTGATGATGTCATTGCTTTTACTTCCTGGTACAACCTAATAATTATATAAGCAGCTTGCCGCTTTTATCTTGCCCCAGGACTTTAAACAGAACCATTTTAAAGAGAAACTAAACTCAGAATCAACTTTTTTTCACTGTTAAACTGTGTATATGGGGTCAAAATTGAATTATCTACTGTTTCCAGGCCTTTTTTGGACATTTTTGTGCAAACTCGCTCATTTTGCAGTTATGTGTGCAAAAACCACGGCTGTACTGCCACGATGGGCAAACGCTGTCAGTGCATTTTCAGTACCCTCTGACGTTACAGTGACTTGACGCGCAGACAAGCCGCTCAAAGGGAATAAATAAACTCCTCCCCCTGACACCGCTGCTGCGGAGGAGTGTTGAAGAGCGATCACTCGCTGCGCATTGATATCAGCCGTCATTTGGCTCAGCTTGTTGAGCGAGTGGTGCGAAGTGCAGCTGCTTGTACAATGATGTCCTGGTTCGAATCCCGTGTCAGTGAAGTGTTTTCACATTCATTTTTAGACAATGCCCACATCATGAGCTCATGTGCCTATGTAGACTAAAGCAAAGGTTTAATACATATGTTGTGTAAAGTAAAAAATATCTTGACGTGCAAGTAAGCAAAGACTTGTGCTGTACAGCTTCTAGATAGACTGTCAGTGGCCAGGACCCGGACTGCTCCGTCACATCATTTGCCAAGCTCACTGTTCATATTTGGTGCTGTCAATCAAAGTCTGTTCACACCCACTGGGCGTCTCTTCAAAGGCCTCCGGGCATCTCCCACTTTTGCGAGCCTGTTTGAGGTTCAGTTGTGGGCGGAGTTAGTCTCTGAACGTGTGATTAGCCTCACTTTAAGTTTCTTTTCATGTAATTATCAAACAAAATAAACCTTGACCTAAACACTATCTAAGAAGCTAAGTTTGAATAGCCACCTTTTTTTTTTTTGTTGTTGAAAATAAGAACATTTTGTGCAGTCCACAAAAAAGTAAATGATGAATGCAGCGCTTTGTGAACAAATGAGACCACTGAGTACTGTCTGAATTGAATAATAAAGAATTTTAGCTCTGATCAGGAGCCAAAAGCAGAGCTGTGATTGGCTGTGTTTGGGTGGTCCTCTCCAGTTTCACTTTGTTGTTTGTAAAAAGAGGATTTTAGGTCGAGATTGCAACTAAAAATGAATACAAGTTGATATTACCCATGTGAAAAATTTATGAGAGGAAGTTGTCAGACCTTTGCCCAAACCCTTTATCCTAAACTTACCCATTCCCTGTTATGTGATAGATTGTTTTTAGATTTTTAATACTGTATACAGTATATCAGGTTCCCCACTCATAGTCCAGAAGTGTTTTCCAGGACATTCCCAAAGAGGATTTTAGGTAATCACAACATCTACATTTGCATTTTTAGATCGTTTTGAAAGTCTATGGAGCCCAATGTATAACACACCCAGTAACATAACCAGAATACTCCATAGCCATAAAAGGTGGCCACCAAAAAGTTGAGGGTCTGGGGGTCCTCCCTCAGGAAAATTTGACCCTAAATGATGATATTTTCTGATGAATTTTGCTATTTTGACCTAGTGGACAAGGACAACATAATGGTGGATTAAACAATAAAAAAGATTTTTGCTAAGGTCATACTACATTCATTCTGTGCTCCAGGAAAGTAAAGCAACAGTTATATCGACCTACTGTAAAAATTACAACCAAACTCTGCGTTGCTCACCTTATATTAGAAAAGGCAGTAAAAATATAGTTTGTAATTTTTTTTTATGATAGACCCAATCGTTTCATCACAATTGGCTGTTTTTCCTAATTTTTCATGCATTTTGCCTGACTGGAAAACTGACTAATTACTTTTCAAGTTTTCCAGGTTTTCCAGGACACGTGGGAACCTTGTATATTTAAATATACTGTAAACTGTAATATTTTTATACGCGAATTGTAATTTTTGATCTTCATGGACCCATGAAGACTAGCTGAAGGCATTGCTTTCAGCTAATGGGATCCATATAAATACACAAAATATTTGGGTAGGAAAAATTGGCAGAACACTGGAATTCTCATGACGTTACACTTATCAGCCCCATCGTCTCTTGGGAGTCTCACATGTCAATCAAATGGTATTTAATTCACAAAGCTCATGAATGTCTCCGAAAACTTTATAAAGAACAATAACTAATAAAGTTTCTGTCCAAGTAATGTAATGCCTTTTGTGTTCTTGCTTAAGCAAATTTAACAAAACACAATAAGCTAAACATTTTTGTTGAAGTCATTTGACAAACTCTATAAACTCTTTAGGCTTGAAAGAAAATGAAGTTGTTGGCAAGACAATAATGACATGTCTTTTATGATTTATGACTGTCATTAAAATAATTTCTGGGACTTACAAGTCGTCTGAAGTGCCGTCTGAATATCTTCCGTACGAGATCAGCCCGTAATTGTTCTTGTCGACTGAGATTATAATGATCACCACGATCAGAGGAAGACCTGCACAATGACACAAACGAAGGAGAGTGAACAGACATTTATTGGAAATCACAAGCTCAACAAAAATAATGGAAATGCAGTGAGAATTATTGTCAGATACTACATTTAGTGGCAAAGCTGGATTGATGTGTTGAATAAACTGAATAAAATTGGAACATATCAGTCAATTAATCCTGTAACTACTGCTCAAAATAAATTAAATGATCACAACTTTAGATCTGTACATAAGGCTGTAACTGTGTGAACTATGCAAGCGAGGTACCTTAGTTTGAAAGAAATGTGGAAGATCAGGAAGTGCAATCTAATATTTTAATGCCGGTAGCTGCAAGATTAACCACAATCCAGTTGAGCCAATCACACGGCTGAGATTTGAGACGCATCATAATTTCATAGCTTGGCTTCTTGCTGTGAGTGATAATGTATGTACAGTATAATGCATTGGAACACAAGTAGCAACAAGATAAAAAAGAAAAAATGAAAATAAATTATTTCAAGCTCTCCATCTCCAATACTACAGAGAGATATCAGTTTGGCTTCTCCAGGCTAAAGCTTCAATTTTCTATATTCATGGATTCTATTTCAAACGAACGAACTCCAGAGCCTAAAGGGTTAAATTAATCCACTGGCCAATATAGATTTACAGTATATGAGACTTTGTAACTTCAAAGGGTTTTTTGTCCAAATGCCTTTTCCTGCCACAGGGCAATCAAGACCATCAAGAAATGAGCTCCAACACACTTGAAACCTTGCAATCTTGGACTGGAGATTCTGAAAGTAAATACAAAAAGCTTGGTTGATATCTAATTCACAACTTGATAATTAAAGTTAGGTTAAACAAAAAAAATATTTTATTTGGATGTTTAATCCTATTGTAGGAACAATGCTTTAAGGTTATTGCCTTTACTATTTATAGGGAGTATATTAGGGATGTACCAGTCCAGCTTTTTCTGTTTCGATAACGATTTTGATACTTTGGCTTTAAGTATCTGCCGATCCCCGATTTCAACTGATACCAGTGTAAGGACTGAAATACATTGTTTTTCTTATCAAGACATAAGACATTTTGTCATATAGTGTGATGTAACTATTATTTATATACAAGTCACAACTTAACAACTTCATCTGTGTAAAATGTACTGGATCAACATCAGCCTGTAAATTAGTCTCATTATGTCCAATTAAAGGCCCAACAATGTTCTCCGCTGAACCGATATATGGAGCCGATACTCGATCCAGCAAAATTTCCTGGGTCGGCACCGATATCCGATCAAGGTATCGAATCGGTGCATCCTTAGAGTTATATATTGGTTTATTGACCGTTATAGGGTAGCAGCCTTTTTACACTAATGCAAATATTTTGTAGATGTTTTTTTTACCACACACATTCTTACGGTGCTTCATTGTACTCACAAAAAAATAACTTTCTCGTAATTACGAGATTTTTTTTTAAATTAAGAGATTTATATTTTTTAGTAAGAGATGTTTTCCACACTCAAACATAATTACGAGATAAATATTTATTTTTTTGCGAGTACAAGGAAGCGCCGTACATTCTTGTGAAATACTTAATTAACTGAAAAACTATAAAATAAGCCATCTACAATCATAAAAAAAAAAAAGGCCTATTATTGCCTTACAAAGAAAACAAAATACAAACAACAAGATCCTTATGTATCTATGTAAAAAAAAAATTAAGCAATAAATGAATCCAGCTTTGTACATTTTTCATAATTGGATGCTCCTAAATAGGTGCGTTTTGTGTTCCTTCTCAACAATATGCCTTATGACAATATGAAAATGTACATTTTTTTCCTTACATTTATTTGAGTAACCAATAGAATTTTGTCTTTCTATTCACCTGTAGTGTCTCGCCATAAAGTGACTAATAATGCTAATAAAACATTAACTTCATTGTGTAATCCATACAAACTAGGACAGGGGCAATCAACCGAAAAATTGAAAGATCAAATTGAATTAAATTGAATTGTCAGTTATTGGTTGTAGGCTTTGAATCAAAAGATCAAAAAACAATCCTTTGTCAGTAAAAATGTGTGATTAGGAGCAAAAGTCAAACATTAAGGCAAAAAAATTGCTATATAATTTTTAAAAATCTAATCAATGAGACATATTTTAAGTTTGTATATGTTCATAAATGGCCTTGTTTTTTGTTTTTGAAAAGGTTACACAAAATCAAAAATTAAGATCGGACACTATGAGGAAAAAAAAATGTGATTATATTTTTTCCCAGATCACCCAGCCCTAACACAAACACATTTCTTTCTTGTCAGACTCACCCCAGCCCATGAGGGAAAACTTCACATGTATTTGCTGAGGTACGGAGTGAAGACACGGACGATACTGAGGTACATGTGCAGAGCCTCAAGCCCGTCCAGGTGAACGACGTCAACAGGAAGTAGTGCAGGAAGAAGGCGGTGCTAATACACAGTCCGTTTGCCGTGAACAGCGCCAGCCAGCCGTCAACCAGAAACAACAGGTTGAGTAAAAGAAGAGAAATGCAGAGCTGAACCAGGATCTTGGCTGGAATGTCCCGCAGAAGTTTCCTGAAAGACAAATTACACGTGAATATCTAAATGCATGTTTTTGGATCATTGATGGTTAAGTTTGTCTATAATAAGACAATAGCAATAGCATAACACAGTAAACTTTTATAACGTCAAAAAAAAAAAAAACGAATTTAGGTCGAATAAGTCTGCCTGGCGGGTTCATTATGAGCGTTATGGTCTGCCCTCGAAGGTTTTCAGCCGGAGAAGCCCTTATTTTTGAACAGATGCAATAGAGAAATTGGAAACACAATATGACGTTTCATCAAATAAGCAGATTGACACAAGGATGAGCTCGCGTTCAATTTTATCACAGTATTCCCCAGTTCTACTACAGCCCAATAGATTTGCAAAACTTACTATGACACTAAACACATTTTCTGGGGATTTATCAGTTTAAACCAGTATTATTCAACTTAATTTTCCTAAGAGAGTTTTTTCAGAAGGTCATGCCCATTGTGCTGGATAGGTACACAATGTGCTGCACTTTTAGCACAATCAAACTCTCCTTTCATATACGCCACTGCAGCTTTATTAGAATTAAAAGAGATACACGCAGCCTGAATCAGAATTAAGACGAAGCAAGCATGAAAAACAAAAACAAAACATGGTCCAATATCAACGTAGAATTTAACCAATGGGAGAAAATGTGTATTCAGACAAGGGCAAGGTGAGACCATTGAGAGACCTGATTTAAGCTAAATAACCTTTCAATAAATGTTTTTTGCCAGTTCTTTGCAACTGTTTTGGCTCGCCTATACATAAGATTAGTCGCACACTTAAGTACTCCAAGAGTTAGGTAAATAAATTTGTTAACTATTGAGAATATTCAAGTAGCACTAATATATTTTCCTGTATAAGTGTATTTATGTTCAAAATCCTCCCAAAAGATGCTAATTTTGTTTTATACTGATATTAAATGCCACCCCTTTTCAAGTGCCCCTGGTTGGTCACTTTAGTTAGTGGAACTTGCATAAACGAAGCCTCATAAATGATACTTAAATGTTTGGACAATGATTTGATCTTTATTCACCGGGTCACAGCTAAAGCCATGTTCAGAAAGCCATTGTGGCAAAGTGTCTGAAACATCTGTGACTACCACTACAGCTACATTATCAAAACAATCAGAAAAGACTCTTACTCGAACAGGAGGTATGTGACAATAGTGAAGGACAGAAACACAGCAGAGATTCCACAGCCGATGTAGGTGATGAAAGTGAGGAGCTGAGCCTGCACTGGGTCTGTTATTCCTTCTCTGGAAAAATCCTTGAGAAGGACAGGATTCAGATTCATTAGACAGAACATGACTTTGAGAATAACCTAGTCATTTGTACCAGGAGCACTGCGAATGATGTGAGGTGATTGCAGCTGCAGGTCGTTCTTCAGATGTGGCGCTGACGACGTGACACCGGCATTGTTCCAGCCTCCATCACCACCTACAAAAAAATTACTTTTTAAACTATAATTTCACAATCTGACATTTGCTTAAATAATATCTGTTAGTGTTGCCAGATATTCAGAGAGCAACAAATAATCAAGCCTTTGTCAAAAGCCCAAAACAAGTGACAAAGTTAGTTCTGATTAAGCCGAAGCAGTTTCAAAACTCTCTTTTTGCATTTTCCCCCAAAATAATTTTAAGAAAAAGAAATCTCAAAGTCTTTATAAATAAACAGACTTGAAATTAGGCCTTTTCCCACAGCAGGAACTTTTTTCAGTTCCTAGTTCCAGTCTCTATTTTGGGCGTGTTTACACATAGCAGGAACAATGGGCTGGGGTCAAACTGTAGATACTTTTTTAGCTCCTGCTCTAGGGCAGGTACTTTCAGTCAGACGAGGAATCTTTTGGTGACACAAGCACATTTAAAATGCTAACTTTGTTGGAAACAAAGTTTTATGCATTGTCACATGTGGATAAACTTTCCTTATCCATAAGAATACATTATTTAAAATCTATGGCACTCTTCAGTATTGAGCTAGTACAATCCCAAACAAGTGTCATTTCAACACAAAATATTTTCCAAACACCACTCACCATTTTCAGTGAAGTCCCAAAACACACATAATGTGGAATGATTGACCTAAAAGAAATTAAATATTAGCATGTAATTAATTTATATACTTAAAATGAAGACAATGGAATATTAGTAACCTACGTTGACAGGGTTGACATTTCTTATGGTGAATTCAATGTTTTCTCTCAGGTTGCTTATGGACAAGTTGGCCACGCTGGAGGCGAGGACTGGACTGACCACAGTTTGGTTATTTACAGTTGCATCCTAAAAATAAAAAGAAAAGAAAAACGATCAAACAGTTTCTCATCACAGGTGCACTTTGAACATTTTTAGTAGGAGGATCCACCACCTGCTTGTCTATAAAGATGTGAATGCCTTGCCTTCATAAAATGTCACTGTAGGCACCCTCTTGTAGTTACCAGTGTTTTTTTACTGATGAAGGTCAATAGTTGAGTACTGTCTGAATTGAATAACTAATTATTTTATTTCTAATCAGGAGCTAAATGCAGCACTCTGACTGGCTGTACTTGGGGGTGGTCCTCTCCAGTTTCACTTTGTTGTTTGCAAAAAGTAGTTTTGTTGGCCGTATTTGCTACCATAAATGAATACATGTAGCTAGTGACCATGTGTCGAAGTTGTCTGATTTAAAACCTAAATTGTGTTTTCTCTGTGAAAACCAGTTGCCAATCTTATTAGAAATATATATTAATTTAATTAATTGACATTTATTTAACCAGGGAAGTCCCACTGAGATTCAGAATCTCTTTTGCAGGGGAGCCCTGGGGAAGGGTCAGGGGAGGCATTAATGGACATGTTTTTAGTTGTAGGAGGAAACCTACACAGACACGGGGAGAACATGCAAACTCCACATAGAAAAGCCCCGGGTCGACTGGGAATTGAACCCAGAACCTTCTTGCTTCGCGGCCAGAGCGCTAACCGCTGCGCCACCATGTCGCCATGTTTTACAATGTGACAAGATCTAGTTATCCCGCTGCTTTTCCTTTGAAACAGAAGGAGGCCCTCCTCTTGGTCAAATAATGGTTAATTTTGTGGCTATGCAATCCTGCTTCTTGTAAAATTACACACTTTTTTAAATTTAGTGTCACAAAGTCATTAAACTAGAAGAAAAACGTTTTATTCAAGTTTATTTTTTGGCCAAAAAGTTGTGTAAAGTTTTTCTTACTCTTTTCTGACATTTAAGTTGCAGTGTTGTAATAGGTAAAATATATCAGTTAGACCAGCTTAGCCTGTCTAAATGTAGCCTGAAGTTACTGGTCAAGTCATTGGACGGTGACCTTGCTTACAGTAAGAAAAAGTATGCATGTTTTTAAAAATGTTTTGAGCATTACAACACTTGTATTTGGACAGATAAAGCCCAAGCAAACAGGAAAAGGTTAAAAAATATGTTCTGTTGTTTCTTTTTCACCATGTATTAGTTCCCCTTTAAGTATGTATTCTGTTGATTAGGTACTGATAGTGTGTGTACCATGAAAAGCGTGCTCTTGGTGTAAAGGTGAACTGGACTCTGCTGGTTCTATTCTTCTCCTCTGGACTCAGACCTTCAGTCAGAGAAGCAGGTAAAAACACAGAACCTAAAGGAGCCTCAGTCGACCTGGCTCTGCGCGCACTGATCTGGAAGCAACACAAAACAGAATGTATCAAAGAAAGCATTAATAATCATAATCACATAGCCTAATGTAAAAAATGCTAATGAATAAAATATGTCATATATCGCCCAGTGCTCAGCCATAACAGCAACTTATTGTACAAATTAATTGCTCTTGTAAATATGACATGTTAATTATAGTTACACTTCATGAACAAAAACCTCGAGCGGCAAAGGAAAGTATGCTTGTATTAGTGAAAATGTATTATTATTTTGGACATTTTATGCGTTAGTGATGACGCTATAGACTGGGAATTGTTAAACTATAAATCTGCACTTAACAAATCATGCTGCTAAGCCTTCACAATTCTTAGATATTATGAGACATACCTGGACATTGTCAGTGTTGAAGATATTGGCAGTGGTGGAAGAAAACGCGTTGCCGTCCACGGCTTGTACGGCCAAAACCAGAGAAGTAGACGAGAGGATTTCATTTTCACCGGACACCACCAGCTTTAAACCCAGCGATCCACCAGCCGAACCACCTACAACACAAAAACATAATAAAAACTGCAAAAAAGAACTTGTCTCTATCAAGTCAATATATTTAGTGGGAAGTGAGGTAGCATGCAACATAGTTTTAATTATTAACAACATGTGACTCCCAAAACTGAGATATTGAAAGTTGAAACTACACTGGAAGAAGTGTTCAAAATCTAGAAACTGAAAATAATGACAACAAGTAACAAATTTGCTAACAATGTGATCATGCAATTGTAGTAAGACAGCAGTAGGTAGCATGAGAACATTCTATAGCATTGTTTCCCAACCAGGGGTATGTGGACCCCTCGGCGTGTGGGACAAAATTAGGGGGTACTTGGGGCAAAAAGGTTACTGTTCTATAGGACAGTTCTACACCAACAAGCTCTCATAACAACAGCAGAGTCAGAAATAGGTCACAATTATGATAAAACAAGTTAATACTGATTTGTTTTTTGTTGTTGTTGTTTTTACAGAGACATGTAGTGATTTCTTATGAGCACTTATTTTTAAACTTTTACAAATGTATTTTTTGATATTGTAAATCATGATATTGGTAAAAAATTTATTGAAACGGAACCAGAGCCTTCCTTTATGAAAAAAAAGTAAAATTGATAAATGCTCTTCATGAGTTTTAGCAAGCAGCAAACTTAAATTTACTTGAATTCTTTTGGTAAAGATGACAGGACAACATACCTGAATCCTGTATGTTTAGCCGAGAATTTAAATTTTTTGAAAAAATGCAATTTAGTGCAATGAAGAGCGCACGTACAGAGGGATTATCTGTTGACGTCACTTTCCGCTCTACTGCGCATGTCACCTTCAGAAAGATTCTTCTTCGATAAAAACAAGAAGACGAGATGAGATCTAGCTGTTTCAATCAGGTATGAACCTGTCTGACAGACAACTGGCTCCTGAAGCTTGAAACAGTGTTTTTCTCTATGTTATTTTGCTCACCCGAAGGAATGAGTCGTAAAGACAAATTTTTAAGCTGCATAACTTCTGTTTTCACAGTGATAAACTCTTGTAGTTAGCTGACAACAGTGCTGGCTAGTGTTGCTGCTACAGCTTGTGTCAATCAGCCAGGCTCTTTCTGCTTATCGATTGCGCGCACATCGCCCGTGTTGATAAATAATTAATCTGTAATAGTAGATACAAATATTCTGAGCAATTAGGCCCCAGTTGTAAAAGAAAACAAGATCATCCAAATATGCACCAAAAAAGTTGTAGTAAATAAATAATGATAACACTGTTTTGACAATGTTAAAACCTAATATAGGTTGATTTTACATATTTCCCCTATAAAGGTTTTGCATTGTGTGTACTTTTAACTTTCACATGAGTACACATTTGGCATAGCTGAGCACATTATCAGACAAGTAAATAGATTTTAGTTGAGCAGAAATATTCACCACTGGATTAAACAGATGCTAACATCTCTATTTTTAATACAAGCTCCATACCTATTTGCAGATGCAGACAGGGCCTGTGAGTCTCCTCCCATAAGGTTGCTGATTATATTTATAGCCTTTTTCCCACAGCCTGAGAAACAGAAGGGCCGTCCAAGAGACTTCCAGCTGCCCCACTAACTTCGACACCTGCAATATAAATCCATGAATACTTTACATATATTTACATTCTCAAGATACAGCAGCCTATATCTGCTCTCTGTGTTCAAGTCAATGGTTCTTCTATTCAAATACATAGCTCCAGGTTGAGTTCATTATTCACTGTTGATATGAAAGGCTCTACCTGTGAAGAGTTGAGTTTGGATACATCAGCAGTTTCAGCGAGAAGGTTATCGGCATCTTGCTCCAGTTCTTGTTGGGATCTTGTGGTTTGCTCTGTTGTGGTGGTGGGAATCAATCCAGTGTCTTGGTGAGAAAAAAATTAGGATGTAAAACCAATTATTTATGCGATAATCTTGTGGCCTTGTGTAGTATTTAGAAAGACTGATGGGAAGTTATTTGTGGACAATTACTGGTGGAAGGTCTGCAATCTAATTGTTGTCATGAAAATGTCACAGTCTTTCTTTGAAGATCCCACACAATGGCAGTAAACCTATCTCTATAGAGTCACAACACCAGCCGGGCCAAATTACAGGTCAGAAGAACCTCCACTAACAGTTAAGTTTGAATGGTTTTCAATGGTTTTCTACCAATAAAACAGTGTGGAATGCATGCAGTGACCACCCACTCCTTAGTTCAGGAAGTATGAGCTCCCATTATAAATCCTCATAGGGATTTAAAAAAATTATTAATACTTAAAATAATTGTATATAAAAGTTTGAAAGCATCCTAATCAATATAATCACTTGTGTAGCTTAAAATGTGTTTCCGTAGCTTTATAAACTATGAAGTTATCAAGGCATTTTGCAGAATTTTAAGTTATAGATGTGCTTTTTAGATCTTAATTCAACTGTGCCATGGATTTGAGTGAGCGCATAGATGGCTTTTTCAAATCCCCATGGAGCTTACAATGGAGCCTTTCCAGGTAAAGCAATAACCTCTCTAGGGAGACTATTAATTGGTTGACGTCCCCAAGAAAAAATAATGTCCTGTTCACTTTGCTTGTGTCACTTGAAATTTATAATACTGCTGGGACTGTCATGTTTAAATTGACATTTACAACAACATTTTACTTTGAGTGCACAAGCAGGTCTATGATTTTTTAAACACCACCAAAAACAGAAACAGCCAGGTGGTAAACAATTAATGTTTTGTTTATTCTAAGGTCCTGTGCTGAAAAATGCTATTAGAGCCCCTCTCAACGGTGTTCTATATGACCAATAAATATATATACACATAAATTCTGAAAGTTGAATTATAATACTACTCCGCTGTTCCATGTTTAGACCATTTTAAGCAAACTAAGCTATTTTACACTGAGCACAATTACTGACTTTGCTGCTTACCAGGATTTGTTGTGCCGGATGTTGTCATGGTCTGAAGACTTGTCGTGGATGCTTCTATTGTATATGATTCAGTAGTGCTTGTAGTGCTTGATTCAGTAGTACTAGTAGTGTTTGATTCAATAGTACTCGTAGTGCTTGATTCAGTAGTACTAGAAGTGCTTGATTCAGTAATATTAGGAGTGCTTTCCTGTGTTTGTAGGTGGCTCATGGCAGTAGTTGTAGCATTAATCACTGGCGTAGTGCTGACCTCTTCTGCTGTTACATTTACTTGTGGCTTAGTCGTGATTATTGTTGTGTTGTCAGTAGAATTTGCTGTAGTTTGATCACTAGCTGAGACAAAGCTTGTAGGAGAGCTAGTTGTCACATTCAAGACTCCTTCTGTCCGATTCTTCATGCTAGCTGTGGTCAAATGCGCAGTAACGTTTTGTGTTGGCGATACAGTTGTCATGCTAGCTTGAGTTGTGTTTTGCGTCACATTGCTAGCTTTTGTTGACGCTGTAGTGTTTTGTAACGACGTTGCAGTCATTTCTGGTGTTGCTGTACATTAGCGGTCGCATTGACTGTAACTGTTGTATTGTGAACCAACATAGCAGTAGTTTTATTGCTAGGTTTTGTTGACGCTGTAGTGTTTTGTAACGGCGTTGCAGTCATTTCTGGTGTTGCTGTGACGCTAGCAGTCGCATTGACTGTAACTGTTGTATTGTGAACCAACATAGCAGTAGTATTATCAATTGAAGAGTATTTTTACTATCTACTGTTGTGAAATTGCTTGGTATTGTTGTGTTCAGTAGCGGTACGCTTGTAGTAGAGATGTTGTACTTCCTGGTTTCATTGTAAACAGCTGTTGTCATATTGTACACTATTGTATGATTTGTTATTGGTGTAAATACAGTTGTGTTAGCAGTAGTAGCCATTGTTGTAGTAGCATTTGTCCCATTTACACCTTTAGTTGTATTGTAAATTGGAGTGTAAGGTGTAGTTACAGTGCCTAGCGTTGCATTAGTTAGCGCTTTATCTCCAGTAGTTGTTACGTTGTACATTTCTGTGACTGTTGGTGTCGACGTAGTTGTAGTTACATTTGAGATTGCAGTACTGTTCAGCGTCTTAGTTACTCGTGTATAATTTGAACTGACTGTCGCAGATATATTACTAGTTAAAGCAGTCGTAGTTACAGTTGTAGTATTAGTAGTAGTGGTATTTGCAGTGATATTTGTAACCGTTGTCGGCCTTGTAGTGGGAAAAGTTGTCACATTAACGTTTCTGTTGTAGTGTGATTGTTCGCTAAACTAGCATTGAAGTCGGACAGGTGTTGTTGTGTTGTACATTGCAGTCTGATTGACAAAATGCGTAATTCCTTCAGCTGTAGTTGCATTTAAAGTAGCTTGTTGCGTAGTGTTGGTGTTAGCTTGGGTTTTTTTGATAGCGTTGTTGTGTTAGTAGTCGTTACAGTTGTTGGGCTGGAAGCTACCATAGTTGTTGTATGTTTGTTGTCGTCTCAGGCGTTTGAGTTGTAGTTACATTGTCCATTGTTGCATGCATGGTCGCTAAAGTAGTCACTTCACTAGCATTTTTTCAGTCGTAGTGTTTGATAAACTTAACTTGTTGTGAATGCCATTGAAGTTAATGGAGTTGCTAACGTTGTATTTACTCCAGTCTCATTGTGAGTCTTGTTTGATTGAAATTTGTCGTTTTAGTGAATGCAGTGATGGCTTGACTCACATTTGTTGTCAATGATGTTGTCTGAACAGTTGCAGGAGTTGTTTTAGCTGTAGTTTCAGTTGCATTTATTATAGTTGGAGCCATAGTGGGTAAAGTTGCGTTGGTAACATCACTCGTTGACGTAACATTATGTACAGTTGTCTGACCTGAACTTGTCTGCTGTGTGTTAGCTGTAGTTGCATTGTCAGGCATTGCGGATGTGTCGTGGTGCTAGCTTCAGTTGTGTTATTCACTATATTAGCAATTGTAGTAGCGTAACTTGAAGTCACGCTTGTTACATTAGCTCTATGTGATGTGTTGCTAATACTGGTTGCTGCCGTTGTAGTATAACTTGCGCTGGAAATGGTTGTACTTTCTGCAAAGCTAGCTTTAGTTGTGTTGTCTACAGTTGTGTTATGGATAGTATGGGTTGCAGTTGTCTCCACATTGTTGGTGTAGTTGAATTGTAAAAGTTTGCAGGTGTTACCTTGCTAGATCTGTTTTCTTCAATCGTAGTGTTAGTTATCGTAGTAGCCCTTGTAGAAATAGTACTGCTAGTATGGGTTTTGCTGTGGTTGTCATGTTTGTCTCTTGTCCGATACTTGCAGTAGAGGTTGTACTGTTAGTTTATCTGTAATGCCCATATTATTAGTTGTTGCATTGGAAACCACTGTGCTAGCTGTTGTAGCTTTAGTTGTATCGTCCAATGCAGTAGTTGATGCAATTGTTGTAGTGTTTATTGAGTTACTACTTGTTGTTTTGTCAACTGTGCGAGCTCTTGTTGGGATTAGCGTCGAATTATAAGACGCCGGAAATGCCGTGGATGTCGTTGTATTGTCACTCGAGATTGATAAAGTTGTAACTCTATCCGCTGTGCTAGCTTTGGTTGTGCTAGCTGTGGTTGGTACGCTAACTTCGCTTGTAGTCGATTCTGTTTTGTTTTCCGTAGTTGTTTCAGGTTTTGCTGTACTTAATGTGGTAGTTTGATCATTTTTCGAAGTCGTTTTACTAGTTTGTGATGTCTCAGGAGTGGTTGTTTCCATAGTAACTGATATCGTAGTACTTTTTGACCGTGTTGGTTCAGACTGAGTAGTGCTTTGTTGCGTTGTTACTTGGGTATTTTGGGTAGGTCTGTTTGTAGAGCTTGAAGTGGTAAAAGTTGACGATGAAACAGTTTGTATAATAGGCGGCATCACTGTTGTGCTATTGGTGGTTGGAGCAGATGCAGAAGTAGTTTTTGTCGTCGTGGTAACAGCTTTTGCAGATGTAGCTGTAGTTGGAGTGGTCGTAGTGGCAGAAACAGTTTGAGTAGTTTTAATAGTAGTAGTTGAAGTTGTTGTTGATGTTGATTTTGGTGGTAGAGTTGAAACTGTATTCGATGGGCAGGTGTCGCCCAAAAGCACAGCAAGATTTTCCTTTGAAGCACTGGAAGAAACAAAACAGAGTTTAGACATTTTGTAAAAGTACTATTCAAGCTTGTTTGTATAAAATCTAATCAAGTAGGGCTATAAAACATGGCAAACATTATGCTGCTGAAAAAAATAAATTATTAGATCAAAGGTGCTCTAAGTGTGGCCAGGATTCTTACTTGATCCTCCAGGGAGATTAATTTGGCCCATGAAAAGGTGTTGAAATTTGCTAGACATGTCTGTGTGATTACATTTGTAGGTTGAAAGACTCGTAGAGTACACCTAATAAAGTATGTTCACATAAAACATGGTAATAAAATACATCTAAATCATAATCTTGATGCAAATAAACTTTTTAGATGAAAAGATCAAAAAAGGTTTGGCCCTTAGCACGTTGCAAAATCATTCATATAGGTTCCTCTAGGAAATTATGTATTCATTTGGCCTGCTGAGGAAATCCTGAATGAGATAAGATTGCTAGACAGCTACACTTAACAAAAATATAAAGGCAACACACCAATATGGCCCAAAATGTTTGGGAGATAAGGTGGGGTAGCTATGGTCAATAAATGTCTTTTACAAACAAGTGAAAAAGAGAGGACCACCCCAGCTCAGCCAATCAGAGGACTGCATTTGTGATTTTTTTCACAAAGTGCTGCAATAATCATGCGCTTTTAGTGGAAAACACAAAGTTTACTAATTTACAACTAAAAAGTTAGTAACCCCAAATTGAACTTAGAGAAACATTCAATGCACAGGCAAACATTCAGATAAACATTGCATGTGCTAAAATATTGTCCTTTTATTGTGGCAAGCCCTTTGCAGTGTTCATGCAGTCATCTTAATAAGCCACCTGTTGGATTGTGGAATGGATTATCTCAATATTGAGAAGTGCTCAGCTCACTAACATAGATTTAGTCTGTTTAGTTCAGAAGCTAGACAAGTAGCTCACCAAAGCATTTGGATCATACATATTACACTTTACTAGGCATATTTTATGTATTACTTGCCTTTTTCTACTACAAATATATCTTTAAATGCCTAGGTGTGTCCACTTCTAAGTGGATGGACTCATGTTTTGTATAGGCTTCTAACTGTGTCACATTTAACTTAAATTTCTTCTGATCGCGAAAAGTAGTAGCTCACTGCCAGTTGTCTTTAGGAAAAGTAGCTCTTCTTGGTAAAACGTTGGTTTATAGTATATTTAAAAAAACTTTTGAACATTAAAATATTTGTAACTGGAGCAAAAGAGTGCTTTTTATTGAGGGAAAAAAGGGTAAAAAAACACAAATTTATTTAAAATTTGCTCTTACCATTTGAGTCGAGTTTGGCCCGCTTCACAAACATCAGATGTCTTTAGGTTGCTTGTGAACCATGTCAGATTGGAAGTCAACAAACTATCCGAAGGTTTGTCGAAATCGCCACACACCACTGAGAAACAGCAAAACAATATTATGAATAATATTTATCCAACAGACAAAAGTAAATATGCAGTTTTAGAAATATATAATTACCCATATGAATGAGCGAGCCCTTTGTTGCCACGCCTCCATTGTTGTTAATAAGATTCTGTAAAACCGTGATCACTGAGCAGTCTGTGATTGGTTTGTTCATTTCCAGAATCATCATGCAACTGTAAGAACTGCAAAGATTGATAAGAAGCATTAAGCAGGGTTTCTTAAGTCTTACATAGAAAAACTTTAATTTAAGGCCTTAAAAAGTCTTCAGTTAGCCGTTGTAGGTCTTAAAAGATTTGCATAGTTCTTAAATGTTTTAATAAAGCAATTAATGACAGATTTCTCGATGTATTTCACACGCCTGCAGCGTTCCCTGTCTAATATTCTCAACTGGTGTGTATCTTCTACTGTTATTTGGTTGATTGGATACTTGGTGGCTGTATAAATTGTATTATTTTTTGTTAACAGGTCTAATTTTTGTGTTTTGGCGTTTTAAAAAGTCTTAAATTAGATCTCTTTGTCCCTGTTGTAGAAATCTGTAAACACGGTATGATTTGGCTAATACATATAATAATAAATAGAAATAATGCTAGGTGTGAATGTGTTGAATTGATTTTACCTTTTGTCAATCGGTTTGCAGTTTACATATGTTTTCTAGAAAATTAGGGAAAAAATGAACTTGTCAGTCAATAATCAAAAACATTACAAGTGAATTATTGTGTTGACGTACTTTGAGGCCTTGCTTTTAAGAATAACAAAAGATTCGATGCAGTCCAAGCTGTAAGACAAAAATATATATCTTATATTGTTATTTATGTCATAAGTAAATATTTATTTCAAGTTAAACATACTTGGTTGACTCCACAGGTTGCAATCACTTGGTTTGTCAACTATAAGTAAAACAAAAGTATTTACAGTACATTCAGTATCAATGTGAAGTTAATATTTTAGGACTTACCATGTTTTGGAGGAATTCAGTGCCAATGTTGATATTGGTAACCAACAACTCTTGAGCATAAAAATGATGCTAAAAACAGTAGTAACATTAGAAACACATGTGTGATGAAGATTTATTTAGGTTTATGGCTGACTTACTTTGGTAGTTGCAAAAAGTTGCACAGTTACAATAGCTTGTCTCTTCGTCTGTTGTAAAGAAACATCAATTACAATTTATGTGACATTTGATGGTGCAGAATTTCATTAACACATTATGATGATGTTAAAGGTACACCGTGTAACTTTTTAGTTAAAATATATACCTAAACAAAAGCATCTTTTTGTAATTTTGCTGTTGGTGCGCTAAAGAAATAATAAAAGCCTGTGTCCTTACTTAGAGCGAGCTTATATGGCCAGAAAATATTTGGTTAAAAGATCATCATGTGCTTCTTAGGCCTTGTCCAGACAAAACCAAGCTCAGACGTTTCAGAACAAATATTTGACTTAAACCACATCATCCACACGAAGCAGAAGTTTCAGGACACTGAAAACGAGTATTTCTGAAACCAGGTTCCAGAGTGAAAAGATTTCAAAACTACAGTTTAGCGTCTCTGCTGTTATACTGTATCCATGACAACATCACTTCCCCAGAGTCACGTCGCATCTGCAGAATGTACTGACCTTATATGGTGTTCACTGTCAAAATCTGGTGTCTCTTTGCTCCATAAACAAAAAGAAGACAAGAAAAAATGTAATAAATCCACTACAATCTCCATTAAATCTGTTTTGAAGCTTTGTCAAAATCTTCCTAAGAGACCTGAAGCATAAATCCACTTTCTGTGTCTCTTCTGTAGGTTTTAGATCCATGTGTTTATTCAGAATGTTTGCTAAGTTAAAAAAAATCTCTGCTAAGTTCTGTTTACATTGCAATTTCTGCACATGCTCAGTGTCAAGTCTTCCTCCGGTTTTGCGACTTTCTGTGTCAGTGTCACAGCGCCACACTCTGGTCAGTTACAGGCATGACACCCCGCTACCAGCTGGTTTACTGATTCGTGTGGACGCTCACAAATCGTCAGACAGCTCCCTGTTTATACAATTAATTTTTTTAAATGATCATTGTTTTGTCTTTGTGTGGACAAGGCCTTTGACTATAATTATGAAAGCGTGTTCTTCTATATCAGATAAATATAGTATAGATGTAAAGATGTATAGATGACTTGTCAGGTAATAAACCATTTCTTACATGCTATATTTTTCTTAATATCTTTTCATAAAAATCTATCTGATTAAAAACAATTCTTAAGTATGGTTTTAACGTTCTATTTTCATGAAATTAATGCAGAAAGTTACACCAGTGTCACTTGCACACAAAATGTAAAAAGGTTAAATACAGTGAATAAATGAGTACTAACTTGTGCAGGAGTCCGGTGTGGTCTCTTTATCGAGAACATGGTCGGCATCAAGTATTTTACTAGTAGAAAGAAATGACAATTATTTAAAAATAAATCAATAGCTTAAAAAGGAACCATATTTTAAAGCGTGACATAATATAAACATGATTTATTTATTGGGTGAAACTGAGACTCACCAGTTCAGAGTGGAAGGATCGTTGGACTGACACATTTGCTCCAGTGACAAACTGGACGAGCAAGTCACAAAACCGCCACTAGATGGATCCACACCATCACAAACGTTTCGGCCTGCAAAAAAACAAAAAACAAAGAATTATTTAAATCAGAAGTAAATTGATTATGAAACTCCATAGTTATGTAAAGAAAATGGCCAGTCTGAGTAAACATTAAGGGTCAAATGAAAGCTGGGATGCTCATTTTTCTTTTTATAATTAGTAAATGTGGTCTTCCTCCTACAAAAGCAAATGATTGTATATCTAAGGACTAATTTTCAAATGTTAAACTTTAAGAAAGAACCATGTGTTACTTTAAAAGGAGTGTGAAACTTGATCTTAAGCCAGATCTGAACAAAACTTCAGCTCAGGGTTCAGATATGGCCCTCTTCCTGTTTGACAAACAAGTGTTCATCTTTATATATTTTTTTTAAGCTATCGAACATGTGTCTGCACTTGTGTTCTTAACAAATACTGCAATAAAAAGCAAAACAATAGATTAAGTAGCCTCTCTTTTACAGAAAGTTGATTGAAAACTATGAAAATGTTTACACCAGTCTGGATTAAATATGGGAAAATTATTTGCCCACAACATCTTTAGCTATGATATTGGACAAAAAAATCTACGCATTTGAAACTACTAATCATGAAAGAAAGACATAAACATCTACTTCCTGTTTTGCTAGTTTATTAGATTATGTTCTTAAATTTGCATAGCAGTGAAGGTGCGTACAAGTTTTACATTTACACAATATTATGGTTGGACATCATTTCCATAGATGTTGACTTTAGTCATGTTATCACACTTACTGCAGACAGGGGATATTATCTGTCTGTGTCATCAGTGTGTTTTGGGGTGGTTGCTAACAAAGAGACAGACATGACAGTATGCAAGACTCTGGAGTTAAAGATCAATTTTCACCCTCTCCCTATGTAAACTATTAAAAATTAGCTATATTAAGATTAATCCGGTCAATATTCATAACATAGAGCATTTTACTACACAGGGCTTCTGCAGGGCTCAAGAGGTCAAATTCAAAAATTTTTAAGACCGAAAATCATATAAATTAAGACCTATTTCCGAGTCGCAACCTATGGTATTTCACAAGGTTGCTTCTTTTTCAGAGGGCTTCTTAAGACATAATTTTATATTTCTACACTTGTGAAAAATTTAACAAATTAACATAAAAAAAAAACATTTATACAGCAATCGAGCATTCCATTTATCTTATCAACCGAAAAACAGTAGAAAAATCACACCAATTGTGTTACACTATTGAGAAAAACCTGTGCAAATATTTTTTAAGACCTACAATCAATTTTGTTTGACCCTTTTAAAAAACAAATAAAAAATGCCATTCCTGAACATAAACAAAACAAAAATTCCCTTTTTTTTGTTAGACTTTTTTCCCAATCCAATCCACTTTATTTCTATAGCACATTGTTTCCAAAGTGCTGCACAAAGAATAATAAAACTACTATAATAAAACAGACTAAAACATGCACAGAATAATACATCACAAAAATAAAAACAATAAAATAAAATTAAAACAATAAAAGACAACAGAAGACCACACAACTCACGCAGAGTTAAAAGCCAAAGAATAAAAGTGGGTCTTAAGACGAAACTTAAAACACTACAAGTGGGAGCAGATCGAACGTGGAGGGCAGAGCGTTCCAGAGCTTATGGCCCACCACAGAAAACGCTCTGTCCCCTCTGGTTTTGAATCTCGTCTTAGGGACCACGAGCTGGAGCTGGCCCTCGGACCTCAAAGAGCGCGCTTTTTTGAAACTATATATCAATATTCTGCCTCAAAGTTTGACTTTTGCTCCAAACTACAATTTTTTTATTTACAAAAGATTGGTTTTCAATATTTTTCGATTTAAAACCCACCACCAAATAATTGACAATCCGGTTCAATTCGATCTCGATCTCTCAATTTTTCGATTAAGGCCCAGCCCTATACAATACCACAGCAAATGTAGGACTTTTTAAGCTCCTGCAGAAACCCTGTTAACAGCTACACCTTAATATTGTTGGTCTTAATAAGCTGCTTCTATCTTATTTAAAATGTCTACTTTTCTGAACAATAATAAGTCGCTGAATGCTGCGTACAGCCATGAAAACACAGTGTCTTCTGTTCTGTAACTTTATTTTCTGCAAGACGTCTTACCGACTCTCTCCACGGCTCCTGTGATATTGACTGCTGTTCTGCTGCTGCCGGGGCTTTGCTGCAGTGCAGAGAGAGCAGCCTGTCGCAGTTTACACACAGATACAAGAGAACTCAGCTGCAGCAGGATCCCACACTGACTTTGGCTGGGAAAAAAATACAAAAACGACTAATTATTATTGATCAAGGTCAATTAATCAAGGTAACTATGATTACTGTACATTGTATTGTTGTTAAAGGGGCATTATGTAAAGTGTCTGGCGTCTGATTATGATTTCTCTACAGAGATGTCTTTGTTTCAGACTGCTATTAAATATCTAGCTCCAGCAGGTGATACAAATACAGTAGGTGAACATCACAGGTCGGATCTGTGGAATAAAACACCTGCTCTAAAGAATACTATGATTGACCAGTTGTTTTTTGAGCACTAAAATCCACAAAAAGGAAATAAATACTAGCTAGCTGTGTTGGGAAATAACTGCCTGAAAATACTGTTACTTTTCTGAATTCAGAGGAAATACATGATTATATTTCAACATCCAATTAGGCTTCAAGTTTAACATGTTTAACGAGAAAACATGAAAAGCACCGTTCTTTATAGTGATGCATGCTCAATATTTTCATTAGTTTACACCACCCTTCTCTTATCTTATATACAGTACAGTAAATAGATGCATAAAAGCTGTTTCAATTTCATTTAAAGTTTTACTCAATATCTGAATACATTTTGCTCAGACCATGTTATTATATGCTGAAATATGCATTGTATTACATATAGTCAGGATTCTGTACCAAATACTTTTAAGCTATTTTTGAAGATCATCCGAACAAACAGAAAAGCTACACATGGCACCTTTAATAGAAAGTTGGAATAAATGTAATCGGGTTTTCTCCAATTAATCAATCACTGTTTTGTTTTAGCTTGTCTTCTTAATAAATAGATAATTTCCTCAACATAAAGAATGCAGACTTTTAATCTTTGCCCCTTTTACATCTCTAGGACACTGACTACGAGGCAAGTTCGGTTTGGACATGTGGGAGTCTCTTGCGAAGTGCCTTGTACACTAGCTACTGTCCACTACGGTCTGTATTTGGATTCCCGCAAGAATGATAATTTTATGACTTAAAAATCGCATCAGACTGCTGCGACCTTCGGGAAAAATAGGCTCTTTACGAATTGATCCCGCACTCCGGACAGTGTACAAGGGCACAATGGTTTGCAACACTTTCTAAGTCTTGCGGGAGTCGGACTCGCACCGAACTCGCAGAGTACGAGTTTGGTTAAAAAGTTGTTCAGAGAAAAGCTACACTGCACAACTTTTAACCAAAAAATATTTAAAAACTTACCTAGATGGTTTTGTTGTTAGACTAAAACGATGATCTAAAATGAGTGACTACTCTAGGCAGGCTTGCATCTCCTTAAAATCAACTCTTTTGTGTCCTAGAGAAAGCCTCCTCTTCCATGGAAATATTGTCTTTAGCTTTAATATTCACCAGTATGGAAAGAGGCTGGCGCATATCAATGAGAATGTCCCAAAGTTTTAACTTTCCATTTCAATGGATTATGCATTTGATTTTTCACCCCCAGAAAGTTACAAGGTGTCACTTAAACACAAAAAATGTTCTTTCTCCGAAAGACTAAATTACACAGTTGTGACGTTACCTCTTGTCTTCGCTGACGAGACACGACACATTCTCCACCTACGACAGAAGAACAGGAGAAACGTCAGTCAGCTCATTACGATCGACAGACGTGACGCTGGTTTAGACACTGACCTGAAAATGATCGACATCCAGACAAAATATATCAAAGTCAGATCTGGTGCTGGCTGCGGCGCTCCCTCTGCCGTCACAGGTCAGAACTCTGGAAATCTGAAAGACAAGCAGTCAAAATTAAAATGGACTTGTTTCTATGTTTAAAATGAAAGGCTTTATTTGATAGCACAAACAGAGATAAAAGGTACACTCTTCAGCTGTTCTGATAGAGGGTCTGCTGCCTGCCTGTCTCCATGGAGATATCTTTGTCTGGAATGTTCATTTTTCTCCAACCAGTATTAGACCAGAAGATATATGGAATAGCATCAGATTTAAAGGTTGTATGGAGAAATTTCCAAGAAAAAACGTGCCCTTCTCTGCTACTAGGTCAATGAGTTACTTAGGAATCCAGTGGGTTTGATTGACAGGTTTACAGGCCAGTAGATATCGAGGTACCTCGTTTTCTATTGGCTAATCTTTGACTGGACTCACGATGTCCACAGTGTACATATTTGTTTTTTCTGTTTACCATAAGCAGGGGAGTCAAGGGGGTCATATTAATTTATATTGTGCAGGGCCCATATGGAGAACCCTTGCCCCAGCCCCAAATTCATTCTATCAATAGGCCTGACCATAAGGTTGTTAAAAATCTATGCAACTGTTTTTGACCAAGATTGACGACAAACATTTTTTGAAAATACTCCATCTAACTTTTAAAGATAAGCTGTAGCAAGATTTGGCATTCTTAGAAATATATGTAAATTACTTTCGACAAAAATATGCCAAAGCAAGAAAATGTATTATTATGGAAGTAGGTTCAGGGAATTTTACATCTACACCTGATTTCTTGACCTTAAAGATTACCTAAAGGACACACAAACCACAAAATGTGTTGTGAGTAATCAGAGAGATCATGATCAGACCATATTTGGAACATTTATTTTCTCTACTTCTTAGTTTTAACTTTCTTTTCAGAGGTGAAGCATGCTGAAGAAAGTCCTGTTGCCGAAACTGTCTGGTAAATGAGAACTCAGCTTATTACAACGGCTTATTACAAAAAAGTTAAAATCATTAGCAGACCAGAAGACGAAAATCAGTCACTAATCAATACTAAAACTAGATACTCCAAAGCATCAATACTTAATAATTAACAGGACAAAATTAGACTTTTTTTTTTTTTTTTTTTTTTTAGCTGAAGAAAATTTTAAATAATCTTCAGCTTTATCAAAATTTGTTTAAAACTACAATGTGTAATAAAGAAAACTAATTAATTTATTATGTGTTGAAAATGTGCATCTTTTTTTCCCCGTAACTGTGCTTGAAATTGTTACGTAGAATCTAGTTGATTTCTTAGATTGAAACTGGGTTTGAACACTACTTTGTTGTTAAACAATCATTTGAATATTTTTAGAACAACAACATATGATACTGTACATGTAACCACAGATATTTGACTAAACAAATTATAACTAAGAATTAAGAACTAAGAATTCACATTTATTAAAATGAAAGTACTTGGATTGTAAAAGAATATTTAGAAGAGACTCATGACAAAAAAAAACACTGTTTTCTAAAAGAAAAATGTCTTTCTAGCACTTTTATCGCTAAAAATTCATTTTGTTCGTCTAACCTGTAAATTGGTGAGGTAACATTACCAACACAAAAAATATGTTTCTTTTTTTAATGTAGGAAATTCAAACCAGATCAGTAAAGAATAGAAAGTGGAAAGTCCCCTAAATAGAAAAGTTACATAGTGCTCTTTAAACAGAAAGAAAAGTAATATTAAGATTGCTCAGAACATCTACAATAGAAAATCTACTTTTAACATACTGCAAAGAGTATTTTTACTGCTTTAGTTTGTGTCTTTATCAGCACAAAAACATTCAAATGAGTTCTTACAAAGTCACGGATGTCCATTCCTGCACTTTGAACTGATACTGGCATCCAAAAGTAGAAATCTGAAAAAGCAGAACAAGACAAACACATGTACAGTACAACTACACAAGTAAAGAATACACATGAAAGTATTGAGAAACATGAGGCTTACTGTCACTGGAGCAGAGACGTTCAATGTGACAGTTTAGTCCTACAAAAGAGAAAAATAACGAATATGTTAGTTCAAGAAATATTATCATCAAAATCAATGACACTAGCAATAATAAATGTGTTTTATAATGTAAGCATAGATGTTAACTTTCATGTGATATGCACGTGTTAACCACAGAATTATACAAAGACTATGGTGGCACAAGCAATTGTTATTTTGTTAATTGTATTTGTACATGTTTATGTGATAAATCTTACTTACTGACTCTACTGATCACATAATTTATATAGTTATTACTGATTTATCAAACAGCTTGTTTTTAGACTATGGGACCCATTATAAGGCTCCTCTATTGAAATGACAAAAAAAAGTGTATGATGAGGAATTAATTTATTAATAGTAAATTTTCAGATTTGATATTGATATAAAGCAATGCAATTTTGCCAAATACAAATGATAATAAACTAAATCCAGCATATCAGTAGAACATTTTCAACCCAAATTATAGTGTCTGGGTATCCTTTTTCAAAAGCCTATTGAATATTGAATAATTGAATATTAACAAAACTATACTTAGCAAACAGCTAATTATAATTATTAACATGCTTGGTTTAGTCAACAATATATTCAACAATAAACACAAACAACAAAGCAACCAGTATAATATTTTTTTTATAACATATGCAGTATGTTTCAAATCTGATCCAGGATCAGCACTCACCTGAGTTTGAAACTGTTGTGGAAACTGTGGTGGGAAGCACTGTGGATGTCGATGTCGCTTTTACAACTACACTGGGAATTACTGTAGAAATAATTAAAAAAAAAAAAGGTTTAGTGCATTACTATACCTTTCTGAATGTTGTTTAAAGGTACACTGTGTAACATTTTTAAAAGAAGTCATCATCGTTTATCCATCTTCATCACATGAGAGCTCTGAACGTGTTTTAAAGCAAATTATGTTACTGTGAATCAAAGAACATTTTCATTTAGAGAAATTAATGTCAAAACTTTCATAATAAGCTACATAGTGTACCTTTAATGAACCGCCACATTTTATTATTCTGCTGGAGCAATGCCACACTTACTTTAAAGTCTCATGTACATGTGTTGCAATTTAGTGTATATACATGACGTCAAAAGAGAAGATAAAGCCTTGATTTTTTGTCCTGCACCAGAAATTATTATTATTGTTAGTGTGAAATCAAAGGAACTTGATTATTAATCCATTTGTTGTTAATTAGTTCAAAAGCTCACAGAAAGAAGAGAAAACAGAACAAAACAATCATGCATCATGCCACAAAGATTGGGGGGAAAAAAGCAAGAATGTTTGATTGAAAATAGCCATAATAAACAAACGCTAATAAGTTTACCAGACACACACCTCGTCTGTATCTACGATGAGAGAAGCTCCTGTCGACTTGAAGGAACAAAAAAGTAAAACAGTTAACATGCAGCATGCTCTAAAACAAAGATTAGATGGTTTACAAGACTACATCTAAAGATTAAACAATAGAGGATTGATAGATACTCAGTTGTTATCTTTGGACAGATATGAGGGGAAGATTTGTGTCATTTACACCAAAACATATGGTTTGAAATTACAGTTTAAAAATTCAGATAGAACATTGCACACTCACTTCGCCAATGTCAATTTGTTTTTGTTTTTTTGATAACGTTTTGGCTAATGCCTTCATCAGATCATTTTATTTTGGACCAGCGCAAAGACTAGCTCAGGTGTCTAAATTCCCTCTCTAATTGAATAGGTGGGGTCCCAGCAAAGCTCAGCAAGGATTTTTGGAGTGTCTTTACTCTTTCTTCTGTGATTAAAATGACTACTACAAAGAAAGTGGTACATTCAGTAAAGTTCTGTATATATTTACCACAGGGTAGATCATTGTCCTTCTTGCGAGCCTTTGCGCTGGTCACTCCCCAGAACTCAGACGACCAGCCGATCACAGAGCCGTCCTCACAGGGCAGGTGCTGGTCCAGGTCGGGCCACATTCTGAACAGGTACAGCTCCACATGCCCCAGGGCAGGTGCGGTGATCTGATCCCTCTGTGCACAGCCCAGCCACAGAGAGCCGAACGAAGGGATCGCCTGAGAGATCACCATCCTCTGTCCCACCACCGCATTATCAACCTGTCAGAAACAAGAAGTGTGAGTTAGAACAAAAACTGATTTTTTCAATTTGACTTAGGTGTTTAATACAATCTTAGATGATGATAGCCTTTAAAATAAACAAACCAAAAGGAAATAGCCACTATAATGTATTCATTCATTTTTTTCCGGCTTGTTCAAAGAGTCGGTGACTGGAACCTATCCCAGTGACTTCAGCCTTAGGCGCGACAACACTCTTTTGACAGTGGCCAACTCGTCTCAGGGCTAACACAGATCAGAGGTCTCATTTGTAAAGCTTGCTTATGCCTTATGCAGTGCATAAAGCTCCCTCTACGCCAAAGGTCGTATTTATAAAAGCTCCACAAGGCGCAGGATTTTGCTTGGATTTGCGCAAACTGGAATCCATGCGTGCCCTGTCCGCAAAGGCTGGAGACACAGGGAAAAGACGACACTTGTGGAGAGAACCAGAACAATTTGAGGAAGTGTTTGATGCAGGAAATCATCATTTTGTGCAAATTATGAGATTTACGTTTCTACATTTAAGCAGATGTTGACCAAACTTTGACAAGAGTTGTTTATTCCTCTAATTTTTCTCCAAAACACAAATATCTGAGCATGTGCAGACTCATGCACAACCTCATAGTGCTCTCGTGCGCGTGTGTGCTCAATGGCTCTGATACCAGATTGAATCAGGCTGAATCTGTGAACAGATTTATGAAACATCGATCAAACCTGACAGAAAATCCTCCTTCAGCACATGAGCGAGGCTTTGCTCAATGAATAAAGCCTCAGACAAGACGCAAGTCCAAGAGTCTTTTTCATTCACATTTTATTTGTATTGAATCCCCGCATGTGACCAGCTGCTGTGAGCTGCTGTCTCCCTCTGACTCCTCCCTTTTTGCCTCTGTCCCAGTGTCAAATCCACTGATTATCGCCTCATGTCTATTAAAATACTATTCATATGTCACTTTGCACGGCCCTTTTATGGTGAAAGTACACACTTGCTCAGCAAAACTCCTACGCAAACCTTTATAAATGAGGCCCCAGAAGATGCTGATTTGGTTGAATCTGGGATTCAAACCAACGATCATATTCAAAAGCCAGAGCAGAATTATCAAGTCAAAACTTCTACATAAGTTAAAGTCCTTGTTATAGTATTATCATTGAATTGAATGAATTTGATTATTGTGTCTTGCACAAACAATTGCCCAGTCCTTCATGAGCTTATGAGACACCATAACCAAACACAGGCCAGTATCCAGACATAACCAAATATTATCAAAACAAATATTCTCACTTGAAATTACTCTGCCGCTTCTTCCAGGCTTTTGAAACAAATACAACCAGATTAAAAACATAACAATCAATTAACAGTCTCACTTATCATCATCATCACAACAGGACATTTGAGGATTTCCACTAAACAATTCTTCAAACAGAGGATTCCTGAATTCATCATAAAAAAGGACAATATAATTAAAAATGCACTTCGTTCTCAATTTCTCCTAATTCACACAATTGACATAATCTACTCTCCTCAGGGGGGACTGACATAGCATGTGGGTTATATGATTAAATGGAATACAATAAATCAAGGTTTTAGAGTAAATAGTGGTACTAGCCTGATTTTACCTTGTGTTTCACTTTGTAGCTTATGCCTGCAGTCTAATAAACCCTATTCAGTCCTTCTTACCTCGAGCTTTAATGAGCTGGTCCCCACGTCCCGGCGCAGACAGACCTGGTGCCAGTCCTGTTGGGTCAGCGTCAGTGGAAATATGTGTTTGACTCGGAGCAGCCACACAGAGAGCTCATCGTCGTCCCCCTCCAGCCCTAGGTCCGGCTTCAGCCCGTGCACCGAGACGTAACTGAAGGCGATCCAAGGCCCCGGAGACACCACGCGGACGTTTACGCACACCGTCAAGGACACCGGGAACGGGACCCCCTCCTGCAGCGTCCAGCGGTCCTCGCAGCCGTTCAGCACCGCCTTGATGTCGCCCAGAAAGTAACCAAAAGCTGCGAGAAAAAAGATATGTCTCACTAACACAAACATCTGAAAGTCTATACATCACTATGACTGAGAAAAGAGAATTCCTAGATCTGAAAAGACAAAAGTCAACTGGTTCCCATGGTAAATTTACTAACTTTGGTTTACTGCTGGGCGATATTGACAAAAATGAATTTCTCAATATTTTTTGGCCATATCTAAATATGATATTCAGACGATTATTACGTCAATAACTGCGTTCAAGTTGTAGAGTGTACTGATGCCATGAATCTACACTCAAGGAAAAAAGAAACGCAATACTCAGTTTTTGGAGTTTTTGGGGGGCAGAATAATTTTATATTTGAGATCCACTTGTTTCATATGAACCCTACATCCATTTCTAATCTTCAGGCCAACTTGTGTGGTGTTTACACATTTTGGAGTCCAACCAAACAATAGAGCAACCCTAAAACCAAAAGTGACAGGAATTTATTAGACTGTCAATAGTTCACGTGACCCCCGTTGGCTCCTGGACAGCGGTTATTCGTCGCCTCATGGATGGCAGTGTCTGAGTTGATCCTGTGGAACTGCCGCCCATTCTTCCTCCAGTACCCCCTCACTGCTGCTGAGTTTCTCCTATAGTGTCCTGTACACCGATCTCGGCCATCTGCTCTGAAGCACTGGAACCTCTTTTCGTCACTGAACACGACTTGGGACACTTCTGCAAAGTCCATTCGACCCGAGCTCGCCGATGTTGGGGGGTAAGCACTGATCTAATGAATGGCCAATATGGTCGATTACAGGTCAGCATGGAGAAATTATGGATGGTTCTGGCCGACACTGGCCTGTGATGTGTCCCAATGGTCTCGGCTGTGGACCTGGTGGCGGCTGAACCTGTTACGGAGGTGTGCGGGGCGGTTGGCGTGGTCTTGTACAGCGGTCATTACACGGGGCCACCAGGGCGGTAGAGGAACCAGTGACCTGGTATCACTCCACAAGACGACTAATGGTAGAGCAGTGGACTCCAAACACCCTGGAGACACAAAACAACACCGTCCACTTGGAGCAGCCAATAGCGCCATCCCTCTCTGGTTGGACATTGTGGCATCGGGAAGAATGTGTTTTTGGCTTCATTCTGGTGCCTTTTATAGAGAAGACTTGAGCACAGTTAACCAGCGTTAAAGGTCAACTCTGAGTTTCAAACATGAGTTTGTGTGAATAAACGACCCTGTAATGCTCTTTATTGTTCTCACAATCAGTCAAGCCAAACCAAGAAATTTGTTCACCTATGTTCAGCTTACTGTGGACTGAAACCATGGTGCTAGCCTGTTTTTCCAAATGTACTCGTTTTCTAAGGAATTTTTAAAATTAAAATGTTGCGTTTCTTTTTTCCTTGAGTGTAGATGGTGAACAAGATTTCTTATTGATAATACTGTACTTTGTCATGAAATATCTAAAAGATAATTTCAAACTGTTTCAATCTGGTGATTTCCATTATTGACTAGACCTATTCACAACAAAAACTGACTTTGAACAAGATTTATTTGTGGTGCAAACATCTGTGACATATTACATTTATAGTTGAAAGTTACTAACATCATTTTCTCTATTTTCTACAGGGTTCTTTTTGTGTCAATTTTAACTATAAACAATATACTGTACTCGATATTCAATTTTTGGATATCTTGAAAACCACAATCACAATATTATCTATAATATAAATTCAATATATTGCACCGCTCTACTTTGGTTGCTAACTTGTTAAAAAAAAAAGTGAACTCTTTAACTCTGGTCAATAGAGACAATCCTACGGACAATAAAGTATACCTACCTTACCTTACTTACTTACTCTACGGCTAAACTGTATTCTATTTTATAACGTAAGATGACATAGGACTAATAGGTAATACTATACATTTTTCTTGTTTCTATTAATTGCTGCTTTCCTAACCCAAACCCTAAAGGCCTGAGCTTCCCTTAAAATATTCCAAATAATAATCTATACCATCAACTTTACGAATTTGAATGTCCAATCACAGCAAAGCATCCCTCTGGACCTGACTATATATAGCTGCAACGATTATTGGAGAAAAGTCTTACTCCAAACTAATGGATTTTAGACAAAACAGTTTTAACAGAGTCATCATCTTAACGTTGATTAAGTTCTCACAATGTGGCAAAATCTGATTGATCATTGTCAAGTGTAGGCTTATTAAGTAAACGTTTGCTATTTTTTCTACAAATGTTAGTGGACAAATTGATGTAATCCAGTAATGTGTATAGTTAGCATCGTACTGTATATCTGAAGTCATAATTTTTCATGCTCGTTTTTTTTTACACAAGTGGTTACAGTTACAACTGATAATCATTGTCTTATGCTAAACGTTCATGCAGGAAACTTGTTTATAAAAAATGAAACTGAACAAACTGAACTAGCTTTTAAAAATAATCAGCCTAAAAGTAATGTCAAATTGATCAAATTTACTATATACAAGAATAAATAAAGAAATTTCACAGACCAAATCTTAAATTAGTTTTTTATACTGTTATCATAGAAACTCAAGCTATTCATTAGTTCCACGTTTTAAATGGAGCAATGGCATTACTGTTTGTAAAATTGTCCAATAAGTTCTGTGTATTTGAGATGTACCGTATATTGTGTGGAGGCATAGAGGAAAAAACATTTTCCCAGAAGTATAATCTCTCAGCATTTGATAGCTCCTGATACAATCTGAAATTGAAAACTGACACTTTGTCATGTGACGTCAAAATAACAAACAATTACTGGGTGTGGAGAGAAGTATCAAACATTTGTACAGTAAGTGTATTCTATTTAAGATCTGGGTCACATGTAATTGTATAATAGGAGGATTAACAATCTAATGAGAATTCCTTTATCCACATAATCATATTATAGTTCGTTTGATTACAAAAGCATTTTATTTAAACTACAGAAATACAGGGCAGTGCCATAGAGCTAAAAGTGACAAAGAGGGGCGGAGTCTGTAGGTATAAGGACAGTGTGATTGGTTAGAACAGATGTCTACAGAGGCGTTGCTACAGGACAGGCAATCCAGGCAATTGCTTGGGGCCTCCTAAGGCAAAAGGGCCCCAATTGTCCCACTTTATTTTACTACTTTACTTTATTGCCCCAAAATGTATTTATTTATTTACTTATATTATAATTATAATTATAATATAATAATAATAATAATTATTATTATTATTATTATTTTATTATTTTATTTTTTTAGATTTTCTTAATGCTCAATGTTTTTGTGTTTGTTTGTTGTTTGTTACTAAGTTTGTTTATAGTTCAAGAATGTTTTTGAACTATAAACATTAGATATAGAATATAAATATTCTACTTCAATCAATGACCCTTTTTAATGGGCTAAGAGTCCTTTGTTACAATTTTGACAAACTTTTCATCGCTTATACACTTTCAACTAAACTAATATTTTTTGTCTGATCACTGTGTAGTAATCGATGTGTTATTAATCAAATTATTTTTTCGCTGTGGGCCCCATAATACCCTTGCAACACTACTGGATGTGTAAGACAAACTTTTGTAATCAGACACTCTAATTAGGGCATTCTAGCAGCACAATGTCACTTATAAACTAAAAATGAATATCTGTAGTGAAAATTGCAAATTTGTCTGGTCTGACATTGATATTTAACATTCAAATTAAACCTATAGTGTTGAGGGTTAGAAGAACTAAACTAACTCTGAGAGTGTTGCAGCAAGTCTGGTAGACCTTTATTTAGATACATTTGTCAAAACAATGTATAAGCCATGGAACATTTCAATAAATTAGCCAGAATAGTTCTGTCTTATCAACTCTAACTTAAAGGTGCGCTGTGTAACTTTCTGGAGGTTAAGTCATCTACACAATTCAGTAGAAAGTTAAAACAATACTTTGGGACTTTCTGAACGGAGATTAATACATTTAATGCCATATATGAAAATCTGCTAAAGGAACTGCTTTTCTGAGGAAACAGATGTGTCCAGGCCCTCCTCCAAGCCAAATAATTCAGTGATTCTTAACCATAGGGCCAGGGACCAAAGTTGGGCTGTGAACACCTCCTTCAAGGCCGCACAATCAGTAAAATACAAAACATTTGACATGAGATTGGGCCCCAGATTACTGCACATAAATATTTGGGCCTCGAGGTCAAAAGGTTTAAGAAACCAATAATTGACTATTTTGTGGTCACGCTAGCCCACTCCAAGTAAAAACGCAGATTTGTATTAATTATTCACTGTAACTAAGGCATCTAAATGACAAAAATATGCATTTATTTAAGTTTATTTTTGACCAAAAAGTTGCGTAATATACATATTTACCAATAAAAAATCTCATTTGGTTAAAATCACAATTGAAAAGCCAACTGAAAAGTCTACTGATGTCTATAGTCGTTTAAAAGAAACTAATGTTGTAACCAATTTTTTTCCAAATCCTAATTTACACCTGGTTAGTCCTAGTGTATGTGTGAAATATTGCTGATGTCACATTATCTTGCTCAGATGACAGAAACTTAGACAGAAACTAGGTCAAATATGCAACTTACCACTTGGTTGAGGATTTGTCAACATCAAAATCCATAATACTGTCAAAAATGCCACTTCCACGTCTGAAGTTCTTTATGATGAAGCCTTGGCATCCTCCTGTAGAAAATACAGTAACAACAAACTTCATTAGAGACTTTTTATTAACTCTAATCTCATGCTGTTCTCTCGATAGGTCGTTCAAGCACACATAACTGCAGCCATTGTACTGCTTATCTGTATATGTGTTGCTGGAAGCCGGATTTCCATATTCCCAAAACATATCGTGCGGATGACCGATAGGTGTTGTCAGCCTGTGGGATTGCACTAAAAATCCTCATTGAGCGAGTGGAAAACTAAACCGACCGAATATTGTCTGAGCTTTTGTGTCTGCTCCATTGACTCCAGGTGAGGGAGGTCACGGCGCAGATACAGTTTCCACAGTCACTTCTTCTCACAAAGTTAAAGGGACTTGTTTAGTTAAGTTGTTGATACAAAGAACGGTAAAGAATGGTCGACACATTGTGAATTTACTTTTGCTGTTTTGTCATGATTTGGTTCTTGTCTCAAGTCACAATTCCAATGTGTTTTTGATTTTGTTAAAAGGTGCTAGCCCTGATTTATGCTTCCTTAAAAATGCAAACAAACACAAATTAATTTAAAATGTTCTACATCAGTCACATGTTAGCACAAATGTTATAAGCTTTTTTCACAGCTGTTAGGAGCGAGGCGTGTCGTATGCAAACAGCACTTCTTAGAATATAAATATTATACTTCAATCAATGAAGTGAATGCTAACAACGATAAGAGATGAACTTAGTGGATTTTAGTGAACAAATGGTACATTATTAAACAAAGAAAGAACATTGCAGACAAATTTTTATCAGAATAGAAAAATTAACAAAAGTTCTGTGTAAAGATAGACCAATATATCAACTGGCAGATATTTTGATTTTTTATTTATTTATTTTTTGTATATTGGTCTTTATTTGACCGATATTTGATTAGGCAGTTGTTTGAACAGTCGTCTGCACAGTAGAGCTGCACTCAAATTAGGTTTGGAGAGAAACGATACAGTTTGTTTTATAAATCTCCATTTTGCTGTGTTTTGAAAAGCAGCACTTTTTTAAATTACTCCTTAAAATGTTCTGTTATGGTTTAGATTGATCTTTTTCTTTTATGGATATATGCTCATCTCAGCTATGTTTAAAAAAAAAAAAAAAACGTTTGAAAACTGAAAAAGGAAAATCTGCCTCACAAATCAGCCTTGAAAATTGGCCATTGATATCGAAATATGTAAAAAAATCGGCACAAGAAAAACCCATATCAGTCAATCTCTAGTTCTGTGCTGGGAGAAATAAATTTTAGGTTATTTAATTGCAAAAAAAAAAAAAAAAAAGTATAGTGCCTTTAAGCTCACAAGCTACTTTTTCTGTGAATTTGCTGAGTGAAACATGGCTTTTTAATAAGTAACAATATTACTGCTTCAATGCAGTTGTTAGGGAATTAAGTTTATTAAGACAGTGTAATAAAAAAGCTCATATTTCAGTAATTCCTGGGCCAATTTTCGTGAAACAAAAAGGAACAGATTAACAAAACTCTCCTTAATAAAGAATATGATGGCATTAAATCTGCTGTTTACTTTTTGTGACTGAGAAATGACAGTGGAATCAACCCTAAAATTACAAAACACCAGAACGGAATACAAACACCACAATCAACATTGCCCCATCCTTACTCTTAACGCTGACCCAATTTACCTTGCACTGCACAATAGCAAACATCAAGCTGTTAATGCTCTGAGCCTAATTTAAACTATGGCACTGCACCAAGAATGCCTTTTGAGATTTTTGTTGAAGTCGTATCTTGTGCCAAAATACTTTGGCTGCCAGCTACTTGCCTGGGAACTTATTGCTTTGTCAGTACGAATGTTTAAAGTAAAGCCAAGGTCATTTTTACAAGTTTATAGATATATTGTGGTAATGTTTGTGTCAATGTTATTAATTAGGTACATTTAAAACCACTTTGCATCAGCCATTATATGTCAAAATGGTCTATGTTTAGAAAATTGTCTATGTTTTGTTCTTAAAAGTGCACTTGTTTTTGTCAGCATACAAACACGGCTCAACTCACTCTAGCTTCAGAAACCCGTTGATCAAAGTGCCAAAGAAAGTATGTAAATATTTGAATTAAAAAACAAGACAAATATGGAAGTTTAAGCAGTAACATTTTTATAATTCATATTTATGAATGGGGTGCTCGGTAGCAGAGTGGTTAGAGCTCTGTCTTTACAATGAGTAGATCGTGGGTTCAACTCCCAGGTCGGGCCATATCAACATCTCACAATCTGCATGTTCTCCCTGTGTCACTGTGGGTTTTCTCCCACCTTTAGGTTAATTGGGCATTACTGTAAATTTCCCCTAAAGCATGGGTCTGCAAACTTTAACAACAACAAAGACACATTTTCCTAAATCAAACAAAATCAAAGTTACAAAAAGCCGCAACTGTATTTAGTTCAAAACAATAATGTTTATTAGTAAATTTACTCAAAAATAAAAAAAATTTATAATTTCATAAAAATATTTTGATGGTGAGACTAATCAGTTTGTTTCACCAAACAGTTCTTTTCATTATGGAATGCACCTGAGGGTTTTAGAGGGAGAGAAAGGTAAACTTGGCCATCAATACATTTAGAAATGGTTACCGTAAATAGCCAATATGTTAATACTAAACTAGCGTTTCTCAAACTTTTTGAAAATGGCACACTTGAAATTTCCACGCTTACTCAAACAAGGCCCAAACAAACTACTTTGGAAACAGATATTTACATTTGTAAAATTGTGTACTGTAAACAGAACAGAGCTGTAAAGAATGTTTTTCATGTTTTCTAGTCTTGTTCCTGAGACTAGTTCCTTCCTTCTAGTACCTGCTCAATCAAATCTTACAAAGCCGTACTGATGTTTTTAAAGAGCTGCATGGGCTCTCGAGCCGCTGGTTTCAGACTTCTGGACTAGAGAATAAATGCAAAAGTGAATGATTGTCTATCTGCAACCCTGGGCCAACTCGTCGCAGCCCAGCGGTATAATATAAATGAATGAATGAATTTCAGAAAATGTGTTTAACAGGATCTTTGCATAGTGCCTGCAGTGAATTGCATTACAATTTGAGACATTTAAAATTAGAAAAATATAAATATGACTCAGTTGCACAACAACAAACTTAAGATTTAACAAATAAATGTTGTGTGGTACATAGTTAAAAGCAACAAATTAAAAACAACAAATTACCCTAAAATCAATTCAGTTCAATTCTGAACCTAATTGTGGTTAGGGTTTTTCTTAATACGTTTTATTCACTTTATTTTAATTCATCAAACTTCTCGGAGACCTTGGTTTTACTCTCCTAATTTAGGAGAACTGCATGAAAATTTACTAGTGATTGAGCCACGTGAGTCACGGCACTCAACGCCAAAAATCATTCATAACCAAACGCAACTTGTCCTTAAAGTGACCAGCCAGGGCTGGACTGGGATAAAAATTCGGCCCTGGAATTTTTGCCTTAGACCGGCCCACGCATATATATATATATATATATATATATATATATATAATATATATATATATATATATATATATATATATATATATATATATATATAATGGCAATAACCAAAAACAACACTAGTGTGAACACTAAAGATGAAAATCTTTAAAAACTGCATAAATATACCTAAAATTGTATTCCTTTTAACATTAACAAAAGAAAAAGGCAATAAAAATCTACTTCCAACAAATATTAACTTTATTTTGTGCAATAACTACTAGCCAACTAAGTTTATATTATTTATTATTTCATATTTTTGCAGTGTTAGTTTTACAGTGTATTCAGCTCCACAGGCTGAATTGAAAAGGCTGCACTCGTTCCAAAGTTGAGCTGTGCTTATTTCACAAGTGATCAGAGCCACCGTTTGTAAAAGAATGAGGCAGATTAGACGTTATACAGCGGACACGCGACTAGTATCCTCCTCGCTGAGGGCTGTGTCCCCTACACGCGGCCTGTCGGTGCTGTTCTGTCCCAGTTGAGTGAGCGCGCGGTGTCGGGGCCGTTCTCTGTGTGTGTATGGCGCGGTCTCGCGCTCAAAGCCCAGAGCGCTGCACACAAACACAACAGAGAGACGCAAACACGAAAACACGTGCACCACAACGTGTGCAGTTATCACTTTCTGCGGTGAATGAGCAGGGGCCGTGCGCGGGCGGGGCCGGTGCGCTCCCTGCGCTGGGCTGCCTGGCAGCTGTTTGCTTGTAACATATGATCTGTATTACGTTATTCGGACCGGACCGGCCCAAAACGGCATCGGCCCACCGGGAAAACTCCCGGTTCTCCCGATGGCCAGTCCAGCCCTGTGACCAGCCCAAACAGAGGAAATTAGACTGACTCACGACATCTCCTTTAAATATTTCTGAGCAAAGCTGTTCCACCTGGGCTTCATTTCCTCTCCGTGTCTCGTCGTACATTTGATTTATCACAAAAAAAACCTCAATCCTGACTCACTCCGTATCTGCTGTGCATGTTCAGAGCCGCGTTCGTAGACTCTGAGTTCACTTAATAATCGCTGTCTCCAGATAAATGCAGGGCGTGTCTGCACAATGTCGTTTTACAGGTGGATCTGCTGCTAAAAGAGAGATGACAATGAATTCTCACACCTTTACTAATGACATTTGATCGCCCTGCATTAAAAACTTTCTTTTTTTATTACATGATGATCATTTTGAGCAGTACAATCCAGTCCGTTCATTTGCCTGGGCTTTGTAAATTTGAATGTAGTGCATGCAAATTATTGTTATACTGTAAAATGCTAAATTATGGCTGTTATCTTTTTCCACATCTAAACTAAACAAAGTCTGTGAAAGCTGCAGGGCTCACAGATGATAAATGGTTGTAAAGGTGAAAGCTTCTGAAATCGTATCTACAGCTTTAGGCTACGTAAACTTCACCTATTGTCATTCATTGGTCACATGTTCCGATCGTAAACTGTTGGAAAGCACAGGCCAGCTTCCACTTACATTTGCTCTGTGGAACTTTTATAATATGGGATTTTTGGAACAATAAATTAAAATTATGGTTGCAACTAACAATGATTTTAAAAATCCCCTAATCTGTTTACATTGCAAAAGACTTATGCATAGTAGATTTTTATGGAAACAGATCAAAAATAAGGCAAAAGATGATACCTTTAGAGCCCATATGACAGACTATATAATTTTTCTGATTTTGACTTAGTTTGGTATCTTTGTGTTAAAGGTTTTTCACAGTTTTACAGTAAATACAGTGGTCCCTCGCTCTATCGCGGTTCACTTTCCGCGACTTTGCGGCTTTTTGTTTTGCGCAATTTTACTTTTTTTTTTTTACAGTGCGCGGTCCTATAGACATGGGCTGTAAGCGTGCTTATCTCTCAAACACACTGTTTGGACCGTATCACATCGCAGCATTCACAGGCAACAGCACAGAAGCTCTTTAGAAAACTTTAGACAGTTTGGATCATGCAGGGGAAGCTGACCTGACGCTCAGACGTTTCTCCAGGTGAGGATTTGACTCTTTGAGCTCGTAGATACAATGATAAGTTTGTTCGCGCTAGAACGTCGTTTGTGTAGTTCACTTCAGAGATGTGTTTAAGGAGCGTGTTGTGACTTCGCTAGAGTCCGGATGTGTTTCGTGGCTGTTTGCTTCGGAGTCCATGTGATCCGTGGCTCTGCGGTCGGCTGTGGAGCTCAGCGGGACGGGCAACGTGCCAAAAGCAGAGCAGGTGAACGCGCACAGCACCGTCCCTCTTTAAGCAGTCACAAAAACGACTTGCGCTGTTGAATCTCGCGATGAATCATGTGTTCAGCGCATTATTACGTGTACAAAAGACACTAAACATCATAACCAGGCAGGTTATCAACTGAAATTACTGGTAAACAATGAAGATTACTACTTCGCGGGTTTCGCCTTTCACGGGTTATTTTTGGAACCTAACCCCGACGATAAACGAGGGACCACTGTACTGCAGAAATTGGCAACTAAAAATAGAAAACTATACAAAGCAATTTAAGTTCTAAAACAGAATCCCTCCACGTGTCGTCAAAAAGCGCCAAGATGCAAAGAGAATTTACACAAAACTGACAGTTTCCTGAAGTTTAACCATCATTTAACTCAATGAAAGTGTTATAAGTTATAATATGTCACTCCTGTGTTTTTTATGTTGATTTTGGCCCAGATTTACAATGTGGTTGCCAGGTAACATTTGTGGATTCTCCTCCACATATCTCATATTTACTGGACAAAAGACAAAGATGAACTTCACCAAAACAACCAAATTGAGTAAAAACATATATATTTGTTCAGTGAAATCTTAATCATAATCATGTTTACCATGTTTTACTAAAAATGTAGTCTAACCTGTCATACGCACTTTAAATCATTATAAAAAAAAAAAATGTAAATTTATGTAAAATCTACTTTTCTAAGTTTTAAAAATGTTACAGCGGTGTTCTCTCAACATTCGTTTATCCAAATTTGCATTTGGACTGATTCCTGCATGTTTGAGTAATCTTGTTTTGTCCTGCAGCTGATGTTCAAGCAGTCAGAAAATCTCTGTCTTCACCCACCACCTATCCCCTCCAACATGTCTGTATTTACTTGCAGTTGCTTAAGAATTATAATGGTGAGTAAAACATGTAGGGTTCAAAACTGTCATGTAGACACTCTCCAATAAAAAATTTAATTTTAAAATTTGCAGCTTGTTAAAGTTAAATTTTACAATGAAGATTCAGAGCTTATCAATTCTGCAGTTTTGAACAGGAAGTCAATGCACCTGTTTCTTTTTCTAAGCCGCTTAAACTAATATCTGTGTTCTGCAATGAACAAAATATTATTTATTGATGTACTTAAGCCATAGTTTCTTCCTAAATATACAGAAAAATCATAATAGGTCTCCTTTAACATCTTTTCTCAGCTCACGGCCAGTATTAAATTTACAATTATTGCTTTCTAAATTTGCTGACGATTATTACAATAATTGTTGCGATGAATCAATTAACTTACTGCAACCCTATTAAAATTGTGTATATTTCCAGAAAGAGAAAGCGAAGACAACATCCATGAAAAATTATAGGTCAGATCTGTGAAAAGGACAACCCCGTAAAAATCCTTTATAATAGAATAAATGCTAGATACATTTTTCCCTTGTGAAGCTTTACTTAAATGAAGCGTATGTAAGACTTTGATGTCAGAATTAATTAAACTAGATATACAAGGTCAACATGTTCCAATGTAATCTTAATTTTATTGAAATTCTTTGTTCCTTTAGTTGTATTTTTTCCACATTATTGCATAAAACATTTATCTTCACCCAGAATGTCCTAAAGTATGATTTAACGTTCTAGATTTATTGAGATGTCACCTCCAGAAGGTTACACAGTGCACCTTTAGTTTAGCACACATGATGTTCATTTGTTTAGGTTCAAGTGTTTCGGTTCTCAAGAGAATTATCCGATCAGAAAGCAGAAAGAGCCTCTTGTCCTCAGTTGTTATGAATGTGATTTGACAGCAGATGTGTTCAGATTCAGAATAAGTCTGGCAATGATAAATGGACTCAAAAACACCTCAGATCTCGACCTACGTGTGTTTTTCAGATGCTCAGGAGGAGAAACTTACCAAAAAGATGTGTTACTGAGAAAGAAATGATGCTATAATATTGCTAAAAGCCAATTATAGATTATATGTGTGTCTTAACCATCTGTAACAAGACAGTGGAAAATAAATGCAAATGTTCCCGAGCTACGTACAGCTACAAAGCTAATTTACATAACATAATTCTAGAGGCAAGTTATCAAACAAAGACGACTTAATAAACAATCACCACCCAAAGAAACATAATACATAACTCATATTGTGGAGCATTCCTGGCAAAGCAATCACGTCTCCATGGAGACAAGCAAGGGGCGGGCTACTTCTTCCAAAAACGTCAAAATATCTATTACATCTTGGTGACAACTAATGGAATAATTATTGTTTTTAACTTTTGTTGTGAAGATGCTACATAAACACTGACATTGATTTAACCACAGACCAAAAACACTTGATGCTAACGTAAGATAAAACAACTTAATTTAATTTATGAACTTATGAAAAAAGACTTAACTGATGTGTTCAAAACCATAGATTTATCCCAGTATTATTGCACAGATGTCCTGTTTTTGATACTCAGGAGAATATTTTGGCATTTCTTTAGCGAAAAATAGACAAAATTGAACTTAAAAATTACCAAAACACTAGCAGAAGTTTCTCACAATAGCGTGTGATAGATGTGAATGAGTCATGCACTGAATAAATGCATACTACTGTACTTATTTACCTGCTCTTTTCACTATTTTATTATTATCCCCAAACAACAACCCGGGGATATGCCAGTTTTAATTTTGACAACCTGTTATTTTAATGCATTTTTATCAATTTATTGTCTATACAGTGTGTGTTGTATGTTGTAAGATACAGTATTTCTATCTCTTGCAATTAAAACTTCTATAAACCATATTTTTATCCAACAATAAAACCTAGGGCTGGAACATCTTTGTATATATAGCATGATAAGCTCACGATATTTTGAGCCAGACATGGTAATTATTGAAATAAATAGATATTTTGAGCTGTAATTGTACCATTTAGAGATTTTTTTTCTTTTCAAACTTATGAAATCTGCTTGCCAGTCTGACATTAAATGAATGTAAGTGCTCTTTAACACTTTCTCTACAATTAAAAATGTATTGGTAAGCTTGTATTTGTAGTTGTATATGTATTTGTCTTAAAAAAAAAAAAACAATTATACTACAAAACTAAACAGTTAATGAGTCTGACATTTGTTGAAATATAAATGCAAATAAACGTCTGGGATTTGAAGATCAGATATGAACAATACTAATGCTCAGAGTTGGCAAGTAAGTATTTTTACTCAAGTACTGTACTTAAGTAGTTTCTAGAGTATCTGGACTTTACTTGAGTAGTGACATTTACTTTTACTTGTTACATTTTTTCAGGAAGTAACTGTACTTTCTACTCTCATCAGACCTGCTGCTGACATGTTTTAAAGATGTTTGAACAAATTAACAAGTGAAAATTGTCAAAACTTTATGATTTCTAACAAAGATTACATCTTTGTGATAAAAAGCAGATGATTTATAATTAATTCACTGTAAAGTTCATCTCACACTTCACAACATTACAAACCAACTTTGTGCACTGCAAAGAAAATGTATTTCTAGATTGGTTAAAATGTCTGAAAACCTGGATCTTAATCTTTATTTTTACTATATTTTTAAAGTTAAAATGGTTTTACTTGATGTACATAGACTAATGTGATTTATTTTCTGTCTTGTTTCAATAAATTTGTTCTTATTTCAAGTCAAATTAAAGACATTTGTACAAATTTGAGCCAAGTCAAATCTTACGAAAATAATCAAAAGCGTCTTGCAACAGCAAAATAAGACGCCATATTCCTCGTAATAGTAGTTTTAACTGAGACTAAAGGAGCATCAGCAGGACTTTAACTTTTACCAATGTTGTTTTTTTACTCAAGTAAATGTACATTTACTTGAGTAGTGAACTTCAGCACTTCTGCCATCTCTGCTAATGCTTAATAGCAGCTTTACCTGGAACTGAGCCACAAAAATGTGTGACATAAAACCACATGATAGAAACTCAGTTCACAATTATGACTGTATTTCAATTAGAATAACGAAGAGCGTTGCAGGTTTAATACACACAAGATGTCTTTTAAGTATTGCAATACATGGTTTACTAATGATGCAATCCAAAGCTCAAATACCTGTAACAATATATTATCCCAGTCCTATTAAATACAATCTAAAACTTTAGTTATTCCTTGTATGTAACTGTAACATTATTGATAAGAAAACTATGTACTTGAATGTCTTACCTAATTCTTCTTGGAGCATCTACAGAGCGCTGAGTCTTCTCACCGAGGCGAACTTTCCTCCCCAAACGTATTCTCATAAAACTTTCCCATTATCCTCATTACTATTCTCAAATCAATTCAGTTTTATTAATAATGCGTCAGTTCCTTCCTTCTTGTCCTTACTTGCTCCATGCTGTCCGGTTCACCTGCTCTTCTCTCTCTCTCTCTTCAGTAGTGCCAGCGTTCAAGAAATCACTGGCTGAAAATGCCTTTAGGAGACAGAAGATGACACACCCATCAATGAAACTAGAGAACAGAGAAGTAAAGTCAGACAAGACACAGTTATCTGCAATAGGCTTGTGTTTGAAAAAGAGGAAAAAGCACTTGATAAAGAAGTTTGGATTAAAAGTTTACCTAAATACAACCATATTAAAGAGGACACGTGTGTAAAAACAGCTTTCACAAAGTCTCCTTAACATTCACTGACTACTTGATGAATTTATTAATGTTTAGTGAATCTTGTGTTGTTTGTACACAGAAAATGTGTGTTTTCACCTACCCCTTATCTTCACCTGCTCTGTAGTTCAATGCAAATACTCAAAAAATGTCAAACCCCAGGACTTACATGTAAAGTCATAAAAGAAAGGTTTTTTTCAACATTAATGAAATAATAATGAAAATAGGGTTACAGCTAATGATTGTTATTTACCATTAATTAGGCAATAATTGTTTGTTTGATAAAAGTGAAGCTCACCCTCTAAACTCCGCCCACAAACACATTTTAAACACAGCAAACTAATTAAAAACATTGTGGAAAGAGAAAAGGAGGGGCTGAGATTGTAAAGCAGCAGTGTGATTAGTCAGTGCAGTCAGTTACATCAGTGCTCAGTTTGGAGTGGATAATACACGCTGATGTCACACAGAGTATATAACTGAGATTGCCCTGAAACTTGCTAATTTGCTCAGTTTGCACTAAAATTGCCAAAAAATTACATGGAACAGTAGGCAATGCTAATTAAACTCACAGTTTAACAACCAAAAAAAGTTGTTTTTGAGTTTAGCTTCACTTTAATTGATTTGTTTTTTTAGAACGCAAAAGTAATTTTAATACAACATTTTCAGCAAATATTGAGCTAAGATTGTTTGAATGTGTAGATTTACATCAAAAGCACTAAATTTACACTGTTTTTATATCTTTGCTGTTTAGTCTGAGCCTTTTCTAAGCTTATATCATGTCTTAAAACTTATTTAGACCAGTTAATAATTATTCGATTACTAATAGTTATTTCAATAATCGATTACCTGCGATTAATCAATTAAGTTGTTTTAGACCTAAATGATAATAATAATATTGTAATTGATTCATATAACACTTTGTTAACACTTAAAGATGCTTCACACAGTAGTAGGGCTGCATCAAGATAATTGATTAATCGCAACTAATCGATTATTGAAATAATTGTCAACTAATTTAGTAATCGAATAATCGTGAACTTAATCTTAACCCTCAGGTAACCTCGGGACCATTTATGGTCCTTTTGAGCTTTTTTTTTTTTTCAAACTTTTAGATCTCGGACAGTTTTTATGTCAGACCGGTGAAATTGTCTACAGATTCATGAATCGAGTCAAATTTTAAAATGCCACCAAAATTTTTTTTCTGACACTTTCAGTTAAAGAGCTTGAACAAAAGGGTACGTTCGTCACCTCGGGGACCATTAATGGTCCCCATTTTTAAACGGCCATAAAATCCACATAGATTAATATTTTTTTGTACTTTCAAAACTCAGATCTTCATCTACTTCTCCTCTGTTCATACATGTGTAACTTTTATATGTGAGATGTGTATTTTTTATTTTACAAGGCTTTTTGTCACAAAAGTACACTCCAAGTGACCTATAAAAAATTAAAAAATGGCATATTTCCAAAATTAAAACAGTGAAGTGGAAAACTTGAGCTATTTTTATTAGAGCCTAGTATATGTCAATAATTTATGGTGAAAAAATTTTTTGTGCATTTTTGTGTTTTGAATGGGAGAGGTTTTAGCCAAAAAGTTACGTTCGTCACCTCGGGGACCATTAATGGTCCCCATTTTTAAACGGCCATAAAATCCACATAGATTAATATTTTTTCATACTTTCAAAACTCAGATCTCTTTGTCTACTTCTCCTCTGCTCATACATGTGTAACTTTCATATGTGTGATGTATATTTTTATTTTACAAGGACTTTTGGTCACAAAAGTGCACTCCAAGTGAACTGTAAAAAAAATTAAAATGGCATATTTCCAAAATTAAAATAGTGAAGTGGAAAACTTGAGCTATTTTTATCAGAGCCTAGTATATGTCAATAATTTATGGTGAAAAAAATTTTGCTGCATTTTTGTGTTTTGAATGGGAGAGGTTCATGTACAAAAAAAGCATATTCTCCATTGACTTCCATTATAAACGCATGTTTTGACTAAATTAGTAGAAAAAGATGAATTTCAATCGAAAGTTGATCAAAAATGGTTTGATTGTGTTGGTCTGAAGTTAACGAGTGTGTGTGAGTCCAGCACAGACACTGTGACCCTGTGACTGCCCCCCTGTGGCACCTGTGGGGAACACAACTCTGCACACAGAAACAGAGACAAAACAAGAGCAGCTCAAAGAAGCACATCTCTGCTCTGATCACAAAGTCTCACTGCTGGATCATGTTTTTGGACGTATCACAGGGTAAAGAAACACAATGAGCTGCTCTGACATTCTCATTGTGGATATTCTGTGTAATAAAATAAGTAGAAACTGTGGTATAGACAAGGTACTTAGTTGTTTTAGAGTTGCAGAAAAAGAGGATTTTCAGAACCGAAGATGAGGAGAAGGATTATGAACTGAAATAAAACTAAAACTACAGAAACACACCTGACAGGTGACAGGGCACAGCTGACACGGGACTAGACCACAAGTGAAAGGTCAAAGGTTAAACACTTCAGAGTTAACCTGTGTCACAGACACAAAGTAGTTTCACTCACTGCAGAGAAACTTTTCACAAACAAGCTGAGTCCTGTGGAGCCAATTAGGTGGAACAGAAGAAATATCCAAACTCTTCCACATCAGACAAGATGAACCATCTGTGACTGAAGCAGAAGGTCTTAGACAAGATGAACCGTCTGTGACTGAAGCAAGATCTTGGGTCAGACAAGATGGGGAGGTTGTCCATCTTGGAGAGTCAGGAATGGAAAGGGTAAGATTCTCCTCTTCACTATTTTCATAATTACTTTCATTCTATACTTTTATTTATCATCATGATTACTTTGCTTCTTCACAATGCTTCTCTTCATTACCATGCTCTTCTCTCTCCTTCTCTTCATCACCATACTCTTCTGTCTCCTGTTCATTGCCCTACTTCCCTTCCTTCTCTCTCTTTTTCCTCCTCTCTGTTTATTACATTGTTGAACTTCTAATCTTCCAAAGTCTTTCCTTTACGTTCTCCTTTTCTCCTCTCTCCTCCTCCTACATAGACTCTAACCTATCTATTTCCTCCTCTGACACCTTCTCCACACTGCTGCTCTGATCTTCTGAGGTTTCTCCACATCTGGAGCTCTCTTCTCCTCTTCATCTTGGCTGCTGAATTCCTCTTGTCCGATCAGCTGCATAACAGCCTCCAAAGCCTGATCTTTACCACAATGTCTACTTATTTTATTACACAGAATATCCACAGTGAGAATGTCCAGAGCAGCTCATTGTGTTTGTTTACACTGTGACACGTCCAAAAACATGATCCAGCAGTGAGACTTTGTGATCAGAGCAGAGATGTGCTTCTTTGAGCTGCTCTTGTTTTGTCTCTGTTTCTGTGTGCAGAGTTGTGTTCCCCACAGGTGCCACAGGGGGCAGTCACAGGGTCACAGTGTCTGTGCTGGACTCACACACACTCGTTAACTTCAGACCAACACAATCAAACCATTTTTGATCAACTTTCGATTGAAATTAATCTTTTTCTAATAATTTAGTCAAAACATGCGTTTATAATGGAAGTCAATGGAGAATATGCTTTTTTTTGTACATGAACCTCTCCCATTCAAAACACAAAAATGCAGCTAAATTTTTTTCACCATAAATTATTGACATATACTAGGCTCTAATAAAAATAGCTCAAGTTTTCCACTTCACTATTTTAATTTTGGAAATATGCCATTTAAATTTTATTTATAGTTCACTTGGAGTGTACTTTTGTGACAAAAAGGCCTTGTAAAATAAAAAATATACATAGCACATGTAAAAGTTACACATGTATGAACAGAGGAGAAGTAGACAAAGAGATCTGAGTTTTGAAAGTATGAAAAAATATTAATCTATGTGGATTTTATGGCCGTTTAAAAATGGGGACCATTAATGGTCCCCGAGGTGACGAACGTAACTTTTTGGCTAAAACCTCTCCCATTCAAAACACAAAAATGCACCAATTTTTTTTTCACCATAAATTATTGACATATACTAGGCTCTAATAAAAATAGCTCAATTTTTCACTTCACTGTTTTAATTTTGGAAATATGCCATTTTTTATTTTTTATGATTCATTTGAAGTGCACTTTTGTGACAAAAAAGCCTTGTAAAATAAAAAATATACATCACACATATAAAGTTACACATGTATGAGCAGAGGAGAAGTAGATGAAGAGATCTGAGTTTTGAAAGTACAAAAAAATATTAATCTATGTGGATTTTATGGCTGTTTAAAAATGGGGACCATTAATGGTCCCCGAGGTGACGAACGTAACTTTTTGGCTAAAACCTCTCCCATTCAAAACACAAAAATGCACAAAAAATTTTTTCACCATAAATTATTGACATATACTAGGCTCTAATAAAAATAGTTCAAATTTTTCACTTCACTGTTTTAATTTTGGAAATATGCCATTTTTTAATTTTTTATAGGTCACTTGGAGTGCACTTTTGTGACAAAAAAGCCTTGTAAAATAAAAAATACACATCTCACATATAAAAGTTACACATGTATGAGCAGAGGAGAAGTAGATGAAGAGATCTGAGTTTTGAAAGTACAAAAAAATATTAATCTATGTGGATTTTATGGCCGTTTAAAAATGGGGACCATTAATGGTCCCCGAGGTGACGAACGTACCCTTTTTTTGCAGGTTACCAGAGGGTTAACTTAATATAAGTTCCAAACATCCCAGGAGCCTCAGATTAAACAGAAGTACCGTAAGTGTAACTGATGTAAAAACTTGTTTTTGCATCAGTAAGGATAGACTTAAACTACAAATTATGGTAAACAATACACAGACATTTTCAGCACAAAATGCAAATATTTTCTTTATTTAACATTTTAGTTTTAAACTAGTTTTGATTAGGCTCAGAATTATTTAAAAACTCATCAGAAAATGTCAAATTTTGTCCTGTTAATGTGATTTTTTTTTTTTTAACAAACCTAAAATCTACATCTCCATGATGTTATCAAGCAACGTTGCCAAAAATCTTTATTCTTAACAACTAATTGATTAATCGAAAGAATAATCGGCCAACTAATCAATTACCAAAATGATCATTAGTTGCAGCCTTACTTCATAGCTTAACTTTATTTCATAACAGGAAAAAATGAGTTGTCTAGGAACACACATATTGTTTTGTTTGTTCCTTTTGTCATTTTGTGTTCCAGTGTCCAGTCTCCCATCTGAGTACTGCCCGGGCTCCACCTGCTTAGATCTGATGACTCCGTATCAGGCATTAATAAGCCATTATGACCTCTGCTAAACTTACATCTACAGCTTGTAAAATAAAAAGGCAAGCTTATCAGCAGTCTTAAACATAAAGTCAATAATTACATTTACTAAACTACTGTATGTTTGGGAGAGTGTTTAAAAAAAATAAAAAAGGAAACTGTAGAATGAATGGCAAGTTGTTGTTGTACTAATATTGTATTATTAATGTATTTGTAGATTACCTTGCAAGTATGTATTAATATAGAATAAATGAATTTGTAGATAAATACAAGTAGGGGCTTAAATAGCTTCAATTGCTTGCTTGCTTGCTATGATTCTTAATAAACCACAAAACAGTATTTATCTTCATGATTATTGTACATCTGTTATCTATACAAGTCTTGCTTCGAGTGTCTTTGGACTTGTATACAACAAACTATATACTAAAGCAACTACTCCTACCTTTAGCCTTGTGTTCCTCTACCTATTGTTAGCAACTGCTGAGAAAATATTTACCACACTACCACTAATTAGCCTCATGTGACTATATATAGCCTTAATCGTAAGTAACCTGCATAAGGAACAATTATACTAATAATAAACACAGCATACATTTCTCACAGCAGTTATTGTTGCTTTAGATAAGCAGAGACTTGTCAAGATTATCTAAAATACAATAATAAATAAAGATGAGAATTTGGATGGCATAAACCAGCTTTTTCAGTTCTCATACCAGTGTGAAAATGAAAGCGTAAATGTTTCATTGTGAGGCTTATTGCAAAATGGAACATTGTGTTAACTGGTACAGCCTACGTTTGGTTTGTCACGGGATAATTTAGACAAAGAATAGCCATTTGAACTTGTCTGACCCAGCCAGTTCTTTCTATATTTTGTAAAGTAATGTCAAACAGTCAGGCAGCTATACTTCACATAATGGTCGTCATGTTTCTTCTCACATTAAACTGCAGGTTTTGTATCTTGTCCCGTCTTAAGTTTGACTCTGGGGCAGCGGCTGGAGTCCAGGATGTGAGGCCAGACTGTTCCGGGACACCATGGGGCCATTCCTCCTCCTGCGTGCGTCACCTCAAAGTCAAAACACAAATTACTTCAGGATTCTTTGTGGGCAGAACCGGTCAGACGTCTTTCTCGTGTAAACAGTGGATCTCAGGAATGACAAGGCTTCAATAGCGAACAAGAGAAACTTAGCCTCAGGCGGAAAATTCAATCACAAAGCGTCTCTGCACCTGAGTCAAAATGTAGTTAAATACAGTGAGCACCGGGGGGCAGTAAAGACGTGTCCATTGAGAGTCATTGAAAAGGCAGTAAAAGCGACAATCCAGTGGAGCAGGAAAAAAAACAAAACAGCAAAGTGACACAGCATATTTTGAAGAGACAAACTGACTTGAAACTAGAAAGATGTCACTTTAAAAATATGCTTCTGTGTGTAAGAGCATGATGGCCTATTATCAAAGCAATAATTGGTACAAATCATACTCCTGGTTGCAGTGTTATCAAAATACAAATACAAAGTTGTGCCTGGGCAATAAGGCAAAAAATGTATATCACATTTTTTTTAAAGCCAGATCACAATTTTATCACGATTTATGTCAAACATTTTTTGCCTTTTAGGTAAAAACAAGTATCTGATTTTTCAGAAAGTTCACAGTCAATGGCTAAATCCAGCAGTCAAAGGCTGTCTTGTTGCCAGATTTTCAGAGGGAAACAAGGGAAAAGAATAATTACAATTATTAAAGAATAATTGAAATCACGATTATTCAAACGATTATTTGCTTAGAAAAAGTGAAGATCGCTAGTGCTCCTTAAATGCGGAGAGTGAAGAGATCAAATGAAATTCGTAAGATATTTTATAAAAATTAACGAAAAGAAGACCTACTTTTACAACTCAAGGAAATATCTGAGCGCTTACAAATCACAGTTAATAATCATGATTACAGCAATAATCATAATTGAAATTGAAATTTAATTAATTGCACAGCCTTAGACCAAGCTTTGAAAATAAATCCCAAAACAAGCAACCACAATCATTAATTGAACTTTGTGTGATGCCACTAAACAAGTGTTCATGATTTTGGCGTATTTTAATGTTTTTTCTAACATTAACAACTACTTTTAAGCATGAAAATATGCTAAGAATCTATGTTTCAGTCAAAATGGATGTATTTTTGTAAGTCATAACTAAAAAGTAGCTAAAATCCACCTGCAATGATATAGAAAACACTGTCCTTATAAAATATGCAAGGCAGTTCAGCACTTTACAGCTAACCTTGTCCTTAGTGTATTGATCTATTTGTTTATTGATCTTTCAGTCAACAAGCTATTTCTGTCTGTTAGACTGTTTTTTACTGGGTTTAGTCTAAAAATCATGTCACAGTCATTGTTGTATCATCTTTTATAGGATGACCATACTTTAAAAATTAAAATATGGGACACGTTCATGTTTTGCAGAGGGTAATGAACATTTGGTGAAAAGAGCTGGTAAATAAGTACATTCTTATGCACTTAGTCAATTCATGGCTCATTCACACTCAAGCATAATCTCTGAAACTTTTCTCTATTTTGACAAAAAAAAAAAAAATATTTATATAGTCTTTCCTTCAATGTTGGAAAGTGTGAGTCAAAAAGAGTGGTCAAAAATCAAGACTGATGAGACATGTCTTCTGTAAAACTGGGAGAACTAAGTGAATTTGGATAAATTGGCTGAGTGCAGTTGTCTTGTTTTGGTTTAAAATACTACATCCTGTACATACAACGACTTCCTGTTCAATACTCTTCAATGAGGTTTTCACTACATCAGTTTAAAACTAATAAATCCTCTTTAGATCAGACAGTTGTGGTGAATGTTACAGAAAACATGTTAAAGACTTTATATATCAGAGGAATATTTCATCAGAGACACTTGTGTGTTTAAAAAGAGACATAATAGTGTCTAAATGCTAACGCTAACAGGAAATGGTTGTATGTACAGAAGTTAGCATTTTTGAACAATCGCAAGCCAACTGAAATTCCGTGCACACAGCCCATTGGCTGGGACGCAGGGCGGAAAATAGGGACTGTCGCAGGTAGGGACACCTGGTCACCATTTGTAAAACCAATTAATATACACTTTTGTGGTCCACTTATTACATTTGATTGTTAAACTTAGCTTAATGCATAAGATGGACAAAAAAAGGGAATATCACATAATATTTTTGGCTAAGCGCTAACCCTCCATATACGAACGTTTTAGACTTAAGTTAATATGAATTGCCTCAATGACTTCATGTTGAAATATTTGTAGTTACGAAGGACGATTCTCACCTTAAAGTATTCAATAAAATAAAGATTATATTCCACCTTCACTCCATGGTTCACCCGCGCCGCGATCTGGAGGTCAGCCATTTTGGATTTGATCACGTGACCTGTGGTGTAAAGATCTAAAATACACTAGTGGGAAGAAGACAAGTGTCAAATTGTTAACTTTTTTGATCAGGGTCAGCGGTTTTAAGAAAAGTTTTTATCAAGTATGTATAAAAAATTATATAATAAACTAAAATGAAAGTCAGGCCTATTTCGACAACAACTGCTTACATCTAACTAAACTTTGTTCATAATTTTATTGTTCATGCTTTAGCCTAAAGAGAAGTACCAATATGAAAACAATGCATTAAGACAATTGTAAAGAGTTATTTTAGTTTTGAGAAATGAACAGTACGGCGCTCCATAGTACTCACGAAAAAAAAAAATATTTATCTCGTAATTACGAGATAAGATTTCGTAATTACGAGATAACTTTCTCGTAATTATGAGATAGTTTTCTCGTAATTACGAGATAGTTTTCTCGTAATTACGAGATAATTTAAATGGCTTTTCCCACATTCTGTATACCCACACGCTTCGTATAGGCTAAGCTAGTGACTTTATCCACAACTAGTAGTCTTTTCTGTGCTAGCTTGATGTTTCTAAATAGCTAAGATGTACTTGTGGATTTTGTTATGTTAAATTAAGTGCCTGTGGTCTTCACTGCAATGTTTACGGTCGACAAAAAGTATGAAAATAGCTAATAACGTGACTGTGAACTCACGCTACAGTTAGCATGCTATTATAAAGACGGCCAGTGTGTGGAGCTGTTCACCCACCAGAAAGAAGCTAGTGGTAATCGGCAGGTTTTTAAATAAAACTCGATCTTCTTGACTGTTGACAGTCAGTCTCACTCATCCTTAGAAATGTGCGGCAGTTTTTCTGTGGCTCCAGCGTCTGGTTTTCAATTTATTTGGCCATAAAGGAGAGAAGTGCTGCAACAGACTTGCAACATACGGGCATTTTTGCAGTACCCACCCACTCTGGGTGATCCATGCGGAAGTGTAGCAAATGTGCAGCATTTCTCTTCTTTTGGCCAAATAAATTGAAAACTAGACGCTGGAGCCACAGAAAAACTGCCGCACATTTCTAAGAATGAGTGGGACTGACTGTCAACAGTCAAGAAGATCGAGTTTTATTTAAAAAACCTGCCGATTACCACTAGCTTCTTTCTGGTGGGTGAACAGCTCCACAGACTGGCCGTCTTTATAATAGCATGCTAACTGTAGCGTGAGTTGACAGTCACGTTATTGGCTATTTTCATACTTTTTGTCGACCGTAAACATTGCAGTGAAGACCACAGGCACTTAATTTAACATAACGAAATCCACAAGCACATCTTAGCTATTTAGAAACATCAAGCTAGCACAGAAAAGACTACTCGTTGTGGATAAAGTCACTAGCTTAGCCTATACGAAGCGTGTGGATATACAGAATGTGGGAAAAGCCATTTAAATTATCTCGTAATTACGAGAAAATTATCTCGTAATTACGAGAAAACTATCTCGTAATTACGAGAAAGTTATCTCGTAATTACGAGATCTTATCTCGTAATTACGAGATAAATATATTTTTTTTCGTGAGTACTATGGAGCGCCGTAGAACAGAGCTAATCAAAAACATAAAAAATGCTAACTTCCTGTTGGCATGTTCAGTTCCTGTTTAGTCCATTTCTATGGAGTTTCACCATGGATCTATTACTGAGGCAGTGAACAGTGAGTTGTTGGTGTTTTTTCTATGAAAACATGTTAAATACTTTACAAATGAGGAGAATATTTCACCAAAGGACCAAAGTGTGTTTATAAAAATAATTGTTTGTCTGTCAATGCTAACACTAAAGTGTAACAATTAGAAAACACCTTCTATGCACCGGGTCAATAGGCTCCGTGCACGGAACATCAGTTGACTTGTTTATGTTCAAAATAGCTAACTTCTGTACTCTCAAGCATTTCCTGTTCAGTTCATTTCTGCGGGATTTTCACTACAGCAGTCTAAAACGAATAAAAACATGTTCAGGACTTTACAAATTAGGAGAATACATCACCAAAAGACCAAAGTGTATTTATAAAGTGACATGTTTGTATCTCGATGCTAGCGCTAATAGGAAATGCTCATAAGTACAGAAGTTAGCTATTTTGAATATAAACAAGCCAGCTGACATTCCGTGCACAGAGGCTTTTAAAAGTATTGTGGCTGTCTAGTAAGTATTGCTCTGCCTACAGTATAGCAATTAACATGTTTATCTCTGTGGTGGTGAGTTAAAAGTGAGATCTGTTGATTTTTAGGTATTTTCATGCAATAAAAACACCTGTAACAAAATAAAATAGAGAAGCTTAATGCAACACTGCACATGATTTCAGATTAAAAAGTGACATGCACCTTTCCCCATCCCTTTGAGCACAAATCCCTCTGCAGGTGCTCTTCAGACGCCCGCTGAGGCTGTGTGGGAGGCTGCAGAGGGCGAGCCGTAGTCCTGTGATACTGACTGTAGTGAACAATGCATTCATTCAGCCAAATGTCAGAGTGAAGCTGAACAATTGAACCGCCCACGCACAGTCTACAGCGACACCGACCAATCCAGCACGAGCAGGAGATACCAGGATGTTTTCCATCACACAAGAGGCTCCGAGGTAACAAAGCAGGAGTCATTTGTACAAGAGTGAGTGACACAAGAGCAATGTGAAGAGGTGTCAGTGGCTCACCTCTGTAACACACACTAAATGAAATGGAGCAATAAAAGGTATATATCAATGCTATGGGTATTATTAAGTGTTATGATTATTTAAATGTGGGGTACCTGACTTCTTGTTGGCAATTAGACATCTTTGATTCTAAAGCAGGGGTGTGCAATTATTTTTCCTCGAGGGTCATATTCAAATCCAGACTAGTGGTAGAGGGCCTGACTGCAATGAGTGTTGTGAGAAATTGTCATTATTGCAAGAACATTTTTCAAATCAAAGAAAATAAATACACAGACAATTTAAGTTTAGATTGGCTTAAAATCTGGATTTTAATCTTTATTTGGTGGTTTTTTTCTGTTTAAGATGATTTTACTTGTTGGACTTACATTGTGTTTTGAGGTGTTTTTGCCTTGTTTCAATAAAAAAGTTCTTCATTTAAGCCAAAATAGGTGCCAATGATGTCTTATATGCATTATATTTTGGCCAATGATACCCATTGGCAAAACTGATTCAAGAATCTTTTCTTGTTGTTGTTGCTTTGAAGTGAAACATGATACCAAATTTTAGCAAAAAAATTCTAATCTGGCTAAAACAGCTAAAATATTGAATATTCTGAATTCTAGTTTTGTTTTTTTTAACTGAGAATTTAATATATTACCCGATGTTAAACAGTAATGCTTTTTCTCAAAACGTTCCGGAGGCTTGATTAAAACCAGGTCTGCTCTAAAGGGAGCACCTCAGGCAGCTGTGTGCTGTCTGGATTGAATATTAAACTACTTTATTTCTCAAAGACAGGAAAAAAGTAATGCTCTGATTGGCTGTGCTTGAGTGATCAAGTTTCACTTTGGAGCCAAAAATTAATGAACGTGAACCATGTGCTAAAGGATTTAGGAAGTAGTTGGACCTATTTAAATATTTACTTCCTCTATCGTCGTGCTCCAACTGTAGTTCAATGTTATATACCGTAATAATAACTAAGTTGTTGTATCATAATTATTACTTTATGTTGAATGAAGTTTTTTTCACATTTGCATTTTGTCTTTAGCTCACATATAGGCCAGTTTTTGTTTTTTGTTTGACAGGGACAGTACAAATAAACATTGCTACAAGAAAGTAGCCAGTGTCCATGTACATTATTTACAGCCCCTGTCCCTGGTTAGGCTTTTAAGGTTAGTATTTACAAATAGTTAGTAAAAGACATGAATAAGAGCAGGACATTTAAATTTCTATATAAAAAAGAGGAGATAAGTGTCTCTGTCCACATTACATCCCAGTTTAGTGTTCACACTGTTGATGTGCTTGCACTGCTACAAATATTTTCGTGTATAGCTAGTGTTTCATAGAAAGATGTCCGCCTTTCTGAGTTGGTATGTTTCTCTCCATAGTGTTAAACTTCCTCCGATCACTCCGGTTTCTTTCAGTACATTCTCCAAATACAGTAGTCATGAACATACAGCCCAAGATCTGAATATGTGTGTGAAGACAATGAAAAGCACCTTAACAATTGGTGGCTACGACTTTGAGACTAGCAAGAGCATACCTACAGTAAATCTAATAATAAATACCACAAGACTCTGTTTACTCAAGTGATTTTATTTTATTAGATTTAAAGTATAAATATTTGAGTCATACATAATAGTATTTGCCTTTGTAGCTGTAAAATTGTGCAACTCGATATAAGAAAAGCAGCAAAAGTCTAATAATGCGATCAAACCTGAAGCATGTCTGGAAAGTAAAGTGAGAAGTTAATCTTTTTCATTTAATCATTATCATTAAATACTTAAAGGTGCACTGTGTCACTTTCTGCAGGTGAAAAGCCAACAACACAATTCTGTAAAAATAAAAAAGCTAAAACCTCCACTTCCAGAACCCACACTTCAGCAAACTGCAAAGAGGGTCTGGTCACCACGCCCTCCGCCTGCGTTTCAGATCAAATCCACATCGTACAGGACAATCAGATTAGTTTATTTGCGTGACGCAGATGAAACAAAGAAGCTGATTGGTTGTCACTCACCTCACATTAAAATAGTTTTTGCTTCGCTCATTGATTCTGCAGAAATCTGCGATGTTTTTCAGTTCTACGTGACAGTTTTTCCATGTATTTTTTTTCGTCGGGAGCAGCCATGTTGGTTTTCAGACGGCAGAAAATGCGAGTCTCTGATTGGCTGACCAATCTGTCAATCATGGCTACAAAAATTCGAAAGAGGGACACAGAGGCCAGATGATAAAAAAAAAAAAAGTATTGTTTAACATAATAAAAAAAATCTAATTGATAAAAACATGCTTTTGTTCAAGTTTATTTTTGGTCAAAAAGTCACACAATGCACCTTTAAAAGACTGTCAAAACTGCATTTTTTTCTCCCCAATTACATTTTTCAATAAAGGAAATGCTTCTTTTCAAATGTCACCATAAAGGCATCTAAGTATTAAACAAATGCCAGGTAATTTTGCCAACAATATATCATTTCAACATTTTTCTTCCATACTCCTTTTGAGAAACAGAATTTATTCAAAATGGTGCATTGCTCTTATTTTGACAAATTTTCCCTAAAACCCCTGACTAAAATGAGCCTCAATAAACAAGTAGATGCACTTTTTGTGAAGCTTTGACTCAGTAAATTTGACCTCTGATGTCTGATTTACATTTAAACAGCTTCATAAGACAGAACAAAATCACATTCCATCCCAGATAACTTATTATTCCAGTAAATACGCCTGCTTTTTTGCTGCGTTTTGACAATTACCATTTAAGGACGTAACTATCAATAAAACATAATCTAGGTGCAATGCCTGAAAAGCCTTCTGAAAGTTGTATTGGTTAAATTTGAAGCTACTTTATTTGTTGTCGCTGAGAGTACAATCTAACATACATATTGATGATTTGAGAGCAAATTCAGGATTACAACTGAACCTTGACAGTTCTGAGAGACTCTTTAAATAGATTTTTGTTCTTTGTAGCGTACGGTGCACTTGTCTTTCCCTGCACAATCAGTGGTTTCTCCTCTGTTCAGTCGTGAGCGGGGCTTTCTCAAACGCGGCCATTACACATAAACCCCTCTTCACTTCGGCTCTACTCTGGCTCTAATGATTGGATTTGCTGCTCTCCTCAAGATCTCCATTTCCACCGTCCGCTGCCGCCGTTGCCGCTCGCTGGCCACTCCGATGAGCTCCAAATCCCATCTGGCCGTCACCATGGAAACCTCTGTACAGAAAGCAAACATCCACTGGAAACAAAAGACCCCGGGGCTTCTCAAAATGTGGTGCAGGGGGTTGGTTCTATGTGTGGCTCTCTCATGCAATTGTAATTTGGAAATTTTGTTTAGTTTAGTGTGTTGCTAATTTCACTTTCATGCTTTAAACACCTACGAAAACTAACTTTTGACCAAGAGATAATATATATAAATATTATTTTTTCTTCAGAAGTCTTGATATAGTCTAAAGGTGCACTGTGTAAAATTTTTGGTGGAGGGTCTACAATTGATGCTGCATTGTCTCTATTCAAATGGCGACCCAAGGGCCAAATGCGGCCCACTAAGCAGTATGTTTTGGCCCACCATGAAAAAAATGTCCATGGACTCACTTGATAGGCACTGTAGTGCTTAGTGCACTATGTTAGGTTTTATTCATTAGCTTTTATGCATTTAGGTACCGTATTTTCCAAACTATACATCGCTCCGGATGGAGCAAACGTCGCAAAAGCCCCAAAATGCATATTTTAGAAGAAAAAAGTGTATATAAGTCGCACTTTGGGGAAATTAATTTTACATAATTCAACACCTTAAACAGACGCGGGACACGTTTTACCATCCTGCTCCTGCTTTTTTATGACACTGAAGCCAAGAGCCGCTGGCATGAGGCAAAACTACAAGATGCAGATAGTTTTGACTAAACTCTGCAATAGGCATTTTGTCCATTTGACATTCAACAAATCGCAATGTGACTCGAGTGTAGCTGTTTCTTACCTGAAGCAAGTTCTACACATCTCTTTCCGCTAAATCCACTGCCTATTTCCGTGCATAAACAGCAGTCCTTCATCCTCAGCTGATTTTACATGTGAAACAAGGAACTGCAGCTGCGAGTTTTCGTTGTGTACCAGTCACCAGACAAACATCAGTGTTCGTCTTTTAAGCGCTCATGGTCAAGAGAACTACTCCTCTTGAAATCAGACCGAATCAATCCTCTCTGATCCGTTATTTTCATTGAATGAAGCCCTATAAGCGAATGTGAGCGTCAGTGTGGGTCTTGAGACTGCAACCTCCAGGTCTGCATTTTTATAAATGTTAGTTCCGACCCTGTCAGACGATAAAAAAAGTGCGACTTATAGTCTGGAAAATTATGCTATGTTAACTATATACATGTACACCTTTGAACCAAATTTAGTTCAGCAATTTATTGACTTGGTTTAGTCTCACTTCAAATTTTGTGGTCTAGTCCTATTAAAGATGTGGTTTACTTCTGATGCAATCCAAATAGTCTTGGTTTGCAAACTTGGCCCAGTACCACTGCTGATTATTTTATTGGGTTGTTTTAGCTTTGCCCAATTTTTCTGCTTACAGTATTTCAGTGAAAATAGTCAATTTTTGCTAAATGGTTTTGTGAGTTGTTTGTGGACAGTGAAGGTATAACACATTTGCAGTTCTTTTTTGTAGTCCGGCCCTCAGACACTTCTCCAACAATTATGGCCCACTGGTAAATATAACTGAATAGTAGAGTTTTTAACCTAAATGTAACTTTGCTTCATCATCAAAAACACAGCTGGACGTCTGCCCAAGAGAAACTATTCTTTCTGCTGAGCTTCAGAAAACATGTAACTCAGAACTCCCTGATCTATAATGTCATAGGTAGATCTTCTGTGTGTTTTTAAGTCCATACATCCTCTAGACTTGCTCGATTTGTTTCCATTATGCAGTTTTCATTACAGCCAGTAAATTGAGCTTTAACTCAATGCATGATTGTATGCTTTATGACAATTTAATTGAGGTTGAAGTTGAATAAAAAAGATCCCCAAATTAAGGTTCTCAAGAGCAGAGTTTAAAAGAGAAAAACAAGGCAAAACTATAGTGTTTGACATTTAAATTCAGGTCTGTGGAGAAACATTCATTCAATGCAATAACACCGTTTTTTTCAAGGTATAAAAAAATTCTGTGCTTGATGCCATCGGAAAACTTTCTAGGCAAAGCATAAAATAAAACATCATCATGGAGTCAAACAGGGGTGAAGTCTACCAGAAAAGTTACACAGTGCACCTTTAATACAGATGGAAGGCAGCTAGAATAACTAGTTTAGTTTTTTTGTTGTAATACAAAACGGGAATGGATCTAGACACTAATATAAATCATCAGATTGACCTTTTAAACGTTCCTTGTAACAGTGACAGCCAACTATTTCTCCTTTATGCGTTCTTGTGTGCCCTTTACTTATGATTTATTCCATGATTATTATTTTGTGCTTGCTATTTGTCATTTTTATTCTAGTTTTAACTGGTCTAGCTTTTTTCCAGACATTCATAACCCAGTCATTACTTGGTGTTTTTAGACAGTGGTAATCTGGTCCACCACTCTCGTACTATCATTCATCTCCACACACTCCACCTCTTGTCTGTGGTGACCCTCTGACCCGGGATGATGCCCTGGCCTGTTTTTGGAAGGGGGCAAAAACGTGAGAAGAGTGGGCAGGAACGCTAAAGTGTGCAAGGCCGAACAGCAAGCAGTAATCATCAGGCAACGGAAAAGTGTGCTTGTCAAGTTCGAACGCACGGATCCTAAAGGGACTAAAGATGCGCTGAAGCAGATTAAAGTTTGTAAACTCGGGATGCCGTGTCTTTCCAGGGCGACTCGGACCCAGCGAGTCCTGCTTTCGCCGATCCCGGAGGCAAAACCGCACAGCAAAGGCGCGCTACAGTCAACGGAGTGTCCATAGCCGCGATTAGGCACAGAATGGACATACAATCCATCTCGACGCCCCACAAAGTCATGAATCCAAGCACGCCGAACTGAACTGATAAAATTGTGAGCCCCAGCCAGACTGCGACTAAAGGTTCGACGAGCGCTAATGAGGACAGCGCTAATAGAAAAATCACAGCGAGTAGAGAGTGTCTGAGAGGAGAGCTGACCGCCGTGGAGTAGCGATCCAGGTAAACAAAAGAAGGATTAAAAATGAGAAATCGCACTCTCGACGTCAGCGAAAGTCTGCGTAGTGTATCCAAAAGAATCGACATTTCTTCGCGCTTGTTTTCCGTCGTTTTCGCGGCAAGGAAAATCCGCGAGGCAGCCACGTCCGGTTCCTCGCCTTGCCCGCGTTCTGCGAAAATGATGTCGTCGGCGAAATGCGCAAACTCCGGCTCTTTTAGGAAATAGTGGCGTAAAGTGTGGGTGAAGTTCTCCCGAGGCTGGCTTGTGGATTCGTTGCGTTCGGAGAGATAGTTGAGATACGCTTCGAGCCAGCTGATCCTCTGGAAGCCTTAGCGTACTCCAGCAGGTCGTGTTGGACGGAGGAGTTCCAGTAGGGCGCGCTCTCGTAGATGTAGAAGCCGATGACGGGGAGTAGGAGCTGAAATAGCGCTGCTGAGCTCGGGTGTACAGGACCGTGGCTGTGTCCATGGCAACCAGCGCACTCGGGTCGGAGCCCTGGGACACCTGAAGAGGACAGACAGATTAGAGAAATGTCACAATGCAATTTATCTATTCACCTTAGTCTGCCCCGCCCACTTTACATGGCAGTGCACTTCCTGTTTAGCTCTGTTAAAGTAACATGTTAGCTTGTCTGTTTTGCAGTGCAACCTCAAGTTCGCTGCCAAGAAAAGTGGTGGGGGTGAAATAAGGTACACTATATATAATATATAACACTATTGCTTCACTACAATCATTTGAATTATAATTGTTTAGATTACACAACATTAAAAAAATAGTTATTGATTTTAGACTTATTTTTTCGTAAAATGCACAGTGAACAAATACGAAAAAAGACAAAGATTGTATCTTGCCGTGAGACTGGGTTCACAAGTTTGATAAGATCAGCCCAAAGAACTTCTAACTGTGCTCCTAAAAAACCTACACCAAGAAGAAAGCTTTGGATTTGGCAATTACACTCATAAGGAAAAAAAACAATGACACATGACACACATGTTGGCTCGATGAACATCCCTAATAAACGGACAAATCGTAAATACACAGATTTAGCTGAAAGTTAATTTCCATCTGTAGTCCCATGAAACCGAGTAAAACAAGTAGAACAAATGCTCATTCAAAAACACTCAGCAGGTTTATAAACCTTTTGCCAAATTGTAAGATTTGGATATAAGTTAGCGTGTACTGTAGCTGGCTAGCCCACATGCCTTTTGAAATCTCTATGGGAGTTTATAATGGGAATTTGTACTTTGTAAACACGTTGGCGATGTTCTACTTTTGAGCTCCATAGAGGCTAAATGTACTGTAACTAAAACACATTTGGAACAATAGAAATGCATTCATCCAGTTTTTTTTGTTTGTTTGTTTTAAATACCAACCAATACTCGCTTTCAACCAGTGCTAGAGTACAAACAGAAAATAGCTTTATTTCTTCTCAAAACTTAGTTATTGGCAATGAGTATTGGATCTATATAAGGTGTTAATTATCACAACAGGTTAGCAGAAAGAGCTATGGCTGATTAGTCAGAGCTGTCAGTGAACTCCAAGAGTTTATCACTGTGCGAAAACAAAAGTTATGCTGCTAAATCAACATTTATGAATGAAATTAGACCCTACGACTCATACACGTTACATTCAGGTGAGTGATTAAACGCCATCATACTGGTTCAGACCTGCTCTCGCTAGCTCTCGTCCTGCTTTGTTGTTTTTATCAAAGACATTTCCCCAGCCAACTAGATAAACAGCATCTCTTTCTGCAGGTGACATGCACACAAAAATGACTTCGACTAATAATCCGTCTATAGGTACATCTCTAATTTGAATATTTGCTAAAATGTCTAAATGAGCCAGCAACAGCATCTTTGTATCTGTATTTTAAGCATAGACATCCTTAGAACTAGACCTTTCTTTTCATGGTAAGAAACAATTACCGGTATAGACAGCCCCAAAGTAAAACGTTTCTCCAGCTACGTGATGAGACAATTATGCTAAAGCCCGAAAATTCCAGCTTGTCAATCATATGTATCAAAATATTCATAAGATAGAGCCAATTCTCATAGAAGCGGGTCGTAAATTAGCAAGTCAAGCAGCCAAAGAACCTGCAGTGAATTTCAAACAGGAGAAATGAGCATCTGTGACCAGGTTTGAACAGGTCTGACGGCCACAGGCACCGCTGACCTTCTGTGGCATTCAGCTGCGTTCATATCACACTCAGTACAGGGCTTTCACTGGGTTTTTGTTGATGATGATGTGTCCTGTGAGGAAAAACAATAAAACAGGCTGTGGGGATTTAAAAAAGTCAAAATGTGGATTAGCAAGGTTTATAGGCAGCAATGTTAGCTTGAGGCTGCACAATATATCAAAATCAAATTGAAATTGCAATTTTATAGAAGTTATGAGATAAGATTTAGGACAATTTTGCTGTTGCACAAAGGCTTTCACCTGCCACCTATCCCTGCCGTCAGTACGTTCTTGAAATTACTCAAAAATTCATATTTTGAATTAACCATGTAGGATCCATGTAGCCACTTTCCAACAACATAAAAATAGAAATTTTTAATTTGCTGCTTATTAAAGTTGCATTTTAATGAACCTTTTTCTATTTCTAAGCTGTTTTAAATTAATTTGTGCTTTACAATGTAGAAAATGTGATTTTTTTTTTAATCTACATATGCCATAGTTTCTTCCTAAATACATGGAAAAAGTAGAGAAGGTCTCCTCTGAGATGTGCACTGATTCCTTTGCAGATGTATAACAGCTTTCTTCTGTGGATGTGCTAGTTCTTAATCTGAAAGATTCAACACTAAATCTATATCCAGTGGTGTCCGCCTTATTTTGCCCCACCCACTTCTCTTGGCAGTACATTTCTTGTTTAGCTCTGTTCTTCTTGTGGGTCTGTCATTCCCCAATCGGAGTCAGTTGCAGAAATTGAGTAAATCATGCTAGCTGTTATCTAAACTGCCAGAAACGGCTAAAAATGTAATTTGTCAGTTGTAACTTTAGATTGCATGAGATAAAGAAAAGTCTGTTAAGAAAGTTTAATATTGTTTATTTTTTATGAAGTCACATGAAATCTTGTACTTTCTACACTGATAAAAAACATTCAATTTAACACTAACGTTGGTGACCTTGAAGTTTCACTTCTCTGAGCTGTTTGAAGTTTATTAACTGTTAAATATTGTGTTTTCACAAACGTTAAGCTTATATTCATTTAGAATAAGCTCATTTAAAAAGTTAATGGTAAATATAGCATATTCTATGCTGTTTGTCTTTGTAGGTGTTGCCGTAGTTAGCACCTGCTCAGAAGCTCCTGGACATGTGCACATCAACATTTAACTCAAATTTGGTACTGACTCCGATTGGAAAATGGCAGGAGCAATCTCCAACAGAGATACTGAGCTAAAATAAACCCAGCTAATGAATTCTATAGGTTAAACAGAAGTACTCTGCCAGGTAAAGTGGGCGGCCAAAAGCATAAAAAATAAACAAACTGTATTTAAGTTATTTTAGCGGATTCTATTATTTTGCTTCACAACATTTTAATAGATAAATACACTGTTTTTACCTGAAATCATTTATTTTTCTGTAACATGTGACACTTTCTGAAACAGCGCCGTCTACCACCTCCCCATGGATATATCACTGCTTTGCCTGGAATGTTTCGCAGTAAGGCACTAAGCTAGTCTAGCCTGCAAGAGTTTTTATTGCTGCAAAACTCATTTCACATATGTAGATATTTACAGTGAGCTGGATTGTCTTTTCACAGATCTGACCTGAAAGTCGCCCGCTTGTCTCCATGGACAAATTTAATGCCATGCTGCAGGAATTTCAGATAATGCATCTTCGTAATGAGGAAAAAAACATATATAATACATTTTTAATGAACAAGTCTTGACGAAAATATGTTAATAAAAAGGGTTTAGATAAAACAAGGTATCAGTTCCTTGTGAAGTATTTCTTTATAAATGGAATGGTTGCAAGTCAGTAGAGCTTCAGTCATTTAGTCGATTAATCGGTCGATGGATTCTTTGTCAACCAAAATTTTTATTAGTCGACTAATTCTTTTCTGTCTGTTATGCAGTCCAATCATTGGTCTAATATAGCTTTTTGGATATAACCACAATGTTTCCTATTTTCCGTATAAATTACTGTTTTTGCATAAAGTCATTCACATTTTCAATTTTGATAGTAGACTTGATTCTCGATAATAATTTCATAGTTTTCATTTTCTACATAAAATAAACATTTTGGTCTTCATAAAGCTTAAACTTATTTTAAAGCTATTCAGAAAAAATCTAATCTTGTTTCGATAACGAATAACTATTGATTTTAGATACTTTTGACAACTATACTTTTTAGCTTCATAGTGTTTCTTGTGCCCCTTTTTTAGTCGATTAATCGGTCGATGGGACATGTTTTTAGTCAACTACAGCCCTACAAGTCAGATCTGCAGAAAAGAATGCACGTTCATGATAATATTGCATGTTTTAAAGGTATTTTTATCAATAGAAACACTGCAATTTTGTACTTATATTGTTGAAAACTGAGAAGTCATTTGAGTTGTCGTTACTAATACACTTGAGCCTCACCTGTAAGAACCCCATCAATCCAAACGAAATGTAAACCAGGTAGAGCAGGACCACAAAGGGCTTGACGTACGTATTTGTAATCCACTCTCCATAGCAACGCCTCACGCACCCTAGCAACAGGTGGGAGTCCTGCGGGTGAGGGTCCAGACTCGGGGCGAGGTTCGGCGGTCCGTGCGTCGAATTGGCTGCGTGCGAATGTCCACCAGGATTATTCATCGTCAGCGGGTGCGAGTTGACGTGGTTTGAGTTAGAATTGTGGCTAATGGGAGGGTTTTGGACGTCGTCTTGGTAACGGGTGAACATTAGATACCGATACCAGGCTGGTTTGGAGTCGAGGCGGTCTTGCTTGGGGACTCGTCGGCAAAAGCAGCCGTGCCTGTAGCCGGTTTCGAGGTACCCGGTGAAAACGAGGCAGGAGCTGTAGAAGGAGAGCGTGTAGATGTAGCTGACGGCGACGGCTAGCGTGGCCGTGCGGCAGAAGAGTCGCACGGCCTCCATGTTGGTGAGGGGGGAAGCGGCCAGGCCCAGGGTGAGGAGGTGGATGAGCGTGCAGCCGGAGAAGCGGAGCATGATGTCCTCGAAGACACTGGCCACGCGCTCCTTCACGTGCTGGTCCTCTCGGGTTCTACGCCAGGAAGAAAGCATCTCGAAGGAGCCGAACAGACCATGACCTGCACAGAGAGAAAGAGACAAACAATTAGTGGTGGGCAATACATCAAATTTTAGAATATTGTGAATGTTGTTTTATATAAAATAAGCTGGATATCTCGACCATTTTTGGTGTTTCTCGATTGCAATATTCAGATGATATTATGTTAATCCAACAGGAAATGTTTCAGCAATTTTTCAAATGTTCTATTGATTGATTAGTCGACTAAAAGAAAACGCCATTTTTCCAAACTAGTATTTTAAGAACAGCAGGGAAAATAGAAACATGCAATCAAGCAAGATAATTTTAAAATAGACTTAAAATATATATATAAAGTTACAAAAGTTAAAAACTCTTATTTACAATAGGTGTTTGCTATGGCACAGTGCAGGATATGACAGGATAAATAGATAAGTGGCATCAGTATATACTATAGTACTATGATTATGTACAACTGCAGCTTATGAACAAAATAAATAACCAGTAATAAATATGAGGTTAAAGTATGACTATGTTTATGTACAGAGCAGCATAATGTGTAAATAGAGGTAAATAAATAATAACAGATAAAGTGACATGAGTGAGTTGTACCAAAGATGTTTCCATGGTAACACAGTATTGCACAAGATTAAATGTGATGATGTCCAGAGTTAACAGTGTTCGTTGTACAGTCTGACAGCAGCAGGAAGGAAGGACCTGCGGAATCGTTCCTTCACACAGCGAGGGTGAATCAGTCTGTCACTGAAGCTGCTCTCCAGAGCAGACAGGGCGTCCTGCAGGGGGTGAGACTCATGGTCCAGCATAGATGTGAAACTAGCCAGGACCCTCCTGTCCCCCACCTCCCACACTGAGTCCAGAGGACAGCCCAGGACGAATTGAATTATCTCAGTGAATTGACCAAATATTTGTGTCAAATAACTATTTACACAAAAAATGTAGGTAAACAAGATTTTCAAATCATAGAAAAGTTCTAATAAATAAGCAGTGTGCTTTCATATCTTTCTTATCCCAGAAAAATACACATTTTGATAAGATTAAGACACCACTTAGTTATTAACTAAATTACTTAATACATAATATGAAAATGAAAATAAATGAAAAAATTGGCTTTCAATATTTGAAAATTAACAATACATTGTTGTATTGTATTTTAAACAGCTTTTTTTTTAAACATTTTTTTTTACTATAAACGATATTCTCGATATTAATTTTTTGCATACCTTCAAAACAACTTTCTAAATTCGATTTATTGCCCAGCTCTAATATCGAGGATCTTGTTTAGAGTAGGGCTGCAACACGTTCATGGAATAATCGCAGCTAATCGATTATTGTAATTTAGTAATCGAATAATCGTTAACTGGTCTTTATAGGTTCCTAAACTTGCTTGAACTGGAAAAAGAAGTTTGATTGGGGAGCAATGACAGAATATGCATGAATGTGCTGCTTTTACATGAAAAAACACATTCTTAAATAAATCAGTGTTACCAGAGTGACTAAAGTTGAATAATTCTGAAAATTCTACAAATTACATTTTTATGATTGCTCCTTTGCTTTATAAAAGCAGAACATGGCTCAAATTAAAATCACATTTATTGGAGTGTGTAATTAATTACTTTAATCCAGCAGTAAACGGTATAATTGTTGGATGTGAGAACGTTTCAGGGATATTAGCTTGTTAAGTGGAACAAAGTGCTGATATAATACGACAGCACTTTTACTTCTCGTTACCATTCTTTCTCCTTCTTAATTGCAGCAAAACACCACATCTGTTTGAGGAAAAAGTTGAAATTGTTTCAAAGCAAAGTTACAGAAGTGACATTGCACAGCTGTTAAAAAGCCTGTGGTGTGTGAAAAGTGGAAAACCGCTGAGGCGTGAGAAAAACACATTAGTTTGTGACTTGTGTCTTTAGAGACCAAAAACTTCAGCTGCAGTTTTACCAGTGAGATGAAAACAAGACGTGTGTAATGGATGGCTCTGTCTTTGACTTTGCAAAAAGAGAATTTGTTAAGTTTTGACCGGGTAAGAATGAATTGCTTAAGCACGCAGCATCTTTCACTTGTTTCAAGACATTTCAGTGGAAACAGTGATGATGTTGGTGATGGTTTATTTATACAGCACATTTACACAGACAGATGTCTTCTAAAGTGATTCACACAGCAGCTCCCTGCCTCATCAGTGATTGCAGCAGCCCTGAGGCAGCTAAGCAGAAGTGATTACCTAAACACATGGCACCTCAACCTCTGACCACTACCAATCTTTACCCATAGGGCCAGGGCCCAAAGTTCGGCCCCAAGCACTTACTGGAGGGCCGCACAATCAGTAAAAAACCATACATTTAAAATGAGATTGGGTCCCAGGTTACTTTGCACATGAATATTCAGGCCTTGAGGTCCAAAAGGTCCTGCCCTAATCTACTGGTTGGAGGGGAAACCGCAGAGTCAAAGGTAATGACTTATTCTCATTTCACCTGACGTTGTTGTCTTTAGTTGTTTTAACTAAAGACAAAAAGAAAAAAGTCATTTTTTATAGAGAATGAACTGCCCAGTAAGATAAAAGTCTTAATGTGCACACATTTAAAAAAATCAATAATATGAGTTATTGTGTTTTAATGTTAAGTATAATTGTTGTGATGTAACTTTGTATTGTACATGGTGACAGTGTAAAGTGTTTTAAAAGCCTTATTTCATTATGGATTCCAGGAAGACTGCCTCGAAATCAGACAATATGTAAAAATACATCGCCTGGCCACCATGTCCCTCTTTCAGTGGCGTGATGACAGATTATTAGCCAATCACTGACATGCATCGTCTCCTGTATGAAAACCAACATGGCTACTTACAAAAAAAAAGGACATTTCTGCAGAATCATTGAGCAAATCAAAAACCATTTAATGTGAGGTGAGTGAAGCTAGATTTTACATAAAGTCACCTCCTTGTTTCATGTGCGTCAAGCAAACAAACTAATCTGATTGCCTCGTATGTTGTGGAGTTGATCTACAGCACAGGCAGGGGAGTGGTGACCAGACCCACTCTTAGCTTTTTGCTGAAGCGTAGATCAGGCAGCGAGTAATACACGTGGACTAGTTTCTGGTAATGAATAAAGAAAAATAATTAAATGTATTAAAACTAAATGCCTGTAAATAAATTCTCTTCTTACAAAAACTACACAGGAATTGAATCAAAACTGAATGTGATTTTAACAAATGAAGACACGAAAGTCCCAGTGCACAAAGTCTGAAATGTATATGTAATTTTGTTTTTAGATTTCAAGAGTAATGCAATGAATGAAACTGAAGAGTTTTACAATTGCTTTTCTTCTATGTTGGACAGCCTGGACCTGTAATTGGAGTTACAGCATATGCCAGAATCTAAGTAAATACCTGACAATATTGACCCTGGTCTTCGTCTGAACATAACTCAGACTGTTCAAGGACCAGACGAAAGTGCTCGAGCAGAAAAGAAAGCTAACAGCCTTGATAGAAAGAGCTTTTCTCATGTGGACGGAGAGATAAAGGCAGGAGAAGTGAGAAAAGATGTGTTAAAATCAAATGGAAGAAATGTAGAAGAACAAGACGACACTGAGTCTGATCTGCCAGACTGTTAAATGTAACGTTCAGCAGAATATGAGCTAAAAGAAGCGTACAAAAACACTGTTATATTTGTTTACTCACTTACAACTTAATCATCTTTACATCCTTATTGCTTTTCGTCATAATAAACTCACTTTGATAATGATGATGCTGACTTTTAACACAGATTAGTTCAACTTTAGCATATTTCTCATAAGTAATATTCTAAGATTCTGTCACATAGCATAAATCTAGCATCTCGTTTTCTATTTCTGCCCCTTTTTTCCATCTCTCCAGCTGTACGACTGGTTATTTTGGGCCTCACAGCAGCCTTCCTCCCACATTACAGGCTAATTATGGTATAGCTACATGTGTCTGGGAGTGGCTCTGCGCTTCCTCTGTACATTATTCATGCTTTGTTAAATTAAACGTCACATGTTACACAGACTTCCACTCTCATTTCGTCTGCTCCGGCGCTTTCACTGCAGATTAGGTTGGACTGATGGTTTAATGAAGAACCAAGCCAAGAAGATTTAAAAGGCAGAAATTATAACATCATACGTGTTTAAAGGACAGATAATATACTGTTCTGTACACAAGAACTTCAGGACGCAAGTAAAAAATGTTGCAATGGAAAAAAAAGACTACCGAAGTTTACTATTATATAATTCATAATTGAGATCATTACTAGGCTACATGTACAATAAGTTGTCTAAAAATTACTCTGGTAAAAGTAAAAATGCTGCTGAAGCTTTGAGTAAAAGTACAAGATTGTAAATTAACTTAAAGTGGAATAGCTAACTTTTTAGTTGGGAATTAGTAAACTTTGTATGCAGCACATTGTGAGAAAATGAGACCACTGTGTACTGTCTGTATTGAACAACAAAGAATTTTAGTTTTAATCAGGAGCATGATGCGCTCTGATTGGTAAGTAATTTAAAAAACCACAATTGCAAAAAAAAATTAATGCATGGCGATATTAACCACGTGTCGAAGGATTTATGAGAGGAAGTTGTCAAGATTGTGTGAAAATAAGCTACACCACCTTTAAGTAAAACTTCTTTGAACTTTGTAATAGTAAGATGGCTGCTGTGAGTCTGGATCAATCACAGCACAGAATTGTGGTTTCGGTGGAAGTGGACTTTCTAACTGAAACTAATATGATGATGCAGACAAACATATTTCAACCTATTTTAGAGGAATTATTTAATTATTTTCATTTATTTGTTCATTTGATATGGACATAACAACTACACCGAATGAACCAGACACACTGTTTTAAGTGGTATAGAGGGATTTTCGGTCAACGTAACTTTTCATCCCACTGCGCATGCGTTATGCAGAAAGACCCGCTCTCCGTCTGGTTACGTGGGGAAACTTCATTAAATAAAACAACAAAAGGGACGAGAGCAGCTGTTTCCATCAAGTCTGAACCGGTCTGACAGACGTCTGTCTCCTGAAGCTTGAGACAGGTTTTTCTCGTTGTTTTTTCACTCACCTGAATGGGGTCGTAGGATCGAATTTCATTCACAAATTTAACAACATAACATTTGTTTTCACACAGTGATAAACTCTTGTAGTTAGCTGACATTGGAGCTTTTTCGACTTGTTTCCGCTGTTTGTGTTTATGCGGCTCTTTCTGCAGGTCGGGTGCGTGTAAATCGCCCGTGCTGATAAACAAAAACATGGATGTATCATTAGAAATGGTTGTAATAGTGATCGCTCAGCTTTCCCCACAGAGCGTCAATCCATTTTCGGCACTTCAAACAGCTTGTGCTCCACTGACACAGCACTTTCAGCTTTAACAAAGGTCTAATGTCTCATTTCGACGACATTCACAACATAAACTTTTCCAATTTTTTCCCAAATTTTTTCCAAGCCCCAAAGCGGTGTTTAGCCTAGCTTTCTCGACTAGATTAAACAAAAAAAACAAAAGAAAAAACAAAGACATTTCTTATCAACGTCCATGTTGTGAGGCATTAACCAATCAGATTCAAATATTTATCATGACAGTCTGGTATTTCTCAACGACCTTCAGCGACAGTCCATCCATATTGTTAATGTGTAAAACTCAAATCCGAGTGACACACTTATCAATCTGGTGTTAGCAGGTTAATGAGATACAGTAGATGAGCAACAAAAAGCCACTATTCTTTGAAACAACCAACTGTATAATGCATCGCCTATAAAATATATTTACAAAATGGTCCACCAACTTGCATTGCTTTATTCATTTGATGGCGTCCACAACTGCAGCTTCATTGTAAAATTATAACCTGTTTAGCGCTTCACTGAAAGAGGATAAGGACATTGAACTACTGCAGTAAGTGTAGCTGACATTATAATATATTCTTAAAAAGCCGTGTAAGAAAAGCAGCATCTGTTGAGGAGCTGCAGTGGTATTTGTCGGCAGAAGTGTTACTCAGCTCAGTGGCTCAAAGTGGACAGTGATTTAGCACTTTTTAATTGCTCCCAAGTGAAGCACAAAGCAGACACTTGTGTGAAAGTGTTTAGCACCGAGCAAGATGGAAGTCCTGTCTGTCAGCAGATCTGTGGAGAGCAAGATTAAAATTGGCTCGAGTGGAGAAAGAGGGTTGAGCTGTTAAATTAAACGTAAATGATTGTGCTGTTGTATCTTTGGGCAAAACAAGTTACTTCTGTATTAACGCTGTGTGAGACTGAAAGTTACAAAAATCAAGCCAGTATGGGTCCATGCCAGAATCAAACCTTTCCAGCAAATAAATGTGGAAATGAAGTCAAATGGAGACATCATCATAACCTATCACATTTTAACGGTGAGGTATTTTACTTTAAGTCAAGAAGTGTTTTGTGACATGACAAAAAACTAATATACCTATTTGCTCGGGCCAGCTTACTACTACAGGTTTTCAGTTTTACAAGGCGTCCAGCCAAATTTTTGTGCAATGAAGGGTGCAGAAACAGATTCAGTTTGAATTTTAGACAATTTTTAGACAAAGACTGACATAGAGAGAAAGTGTCAGCAGTCTCCTTCACTCTTTCTCTCTGAAACCTTCAAATCAAGTTAGAAATCTGGGGGTAATAATGGACTCAGACTTGAACTTTAACAGCCACATCAAGTTAATAACATCACATGGATCAGAGTCAGAACTAAACATGGACCAGAGTCACGACTAAGCATGGACTAGAGTCAGGACTAAACACAGATCAGAGTCAGGACTAAACACGGCCCGGAGTCAGGACTAAACGTGGACCAGAGTCAGGACTAAACGTGGACTAGAGTCAGGACTAAACGTGGACCAGAGTCAGGACTAAACGTGGACCAGAGTCAGGACTAAACATGGACTAGAGTCAGGACTAAACATGGCCCAGAGTCAGAACTAAACATGGCCCAGAGTCAGAACTAAACATGGACCAGAGTCAGTACTAAACATGGACCAGAGTCAGGACTAAACACGGCCCAGAGTCAGGACTAAACGTGGACCAGAGTCAGGACTAAACGTGGACCAGAGTCAGGACTAAACATGGACCAGAGTTAGGACTAAACGTGGACCAGAGTCAGGACTAAACGTGGACCAAAGTCAGGACTAAACATGGACCAGAGTCAGGACTAAACGTGGACCAAAGTCAGGACTAAACATGGACCAGAGTCAGGACTAAACGTGGACCAAAGTCAGGACTAAACATGGACCAGAGTCAGGACTAAACGTGGACCAAAGTCAGGACTAATGCCGCTAAGATCTGGAACAGTCTTCGTGAGACAGTGAGACAGGCCTTGCTGTTTTTAAATCAGGGCTTAAGACAGTCCTTTTTAAACATGCTTATGACTGAAATGTTTTTTGAATTGTTTTTCCACTTTGTTTTTATAATTGTACAACTGTAATTGTATCATTTTATGTTTTTATGCTTATTTATATTTTTGTATTGTAATGTATTTAATGTTGTGAAGCACTTTGGGTTGCTACATGTATGAAAAGAGCTCTACAAATAAAATAATAATAATAATACATATATTATTATAGGCCAGAATTAGTTAAACAGCTGCTCTGATAATACTGAGGCCATGCTGCTCTTTTATGTAACATTCTAATAGGTTGTTCTGTCTTTTCTTGTTCAAGATGGAGACATGTCAAAACGCTCTCGACAGTGGCCCCGCGAGTGAACTCTGCAGCGACGAAGCCAATTACAGCGCGTGTTCGGAGAGACTTTTGATCATGCAAAACAGCCACATTGCAAGGTCTGGTCTGAAAGATATATTATTAAGATTTCAGCTGCAGTTTGCACATTCGTCCATCATCGCCCACTCGTTTTTTTCTTGCTCTGTCACTCAATTTGAGGTGTGTGTTTTTGATTTGACATTTTCAGAAGCAAACGTCGTCTGTAGGAAAAATAATACTTAGTGAAAGATGTAGAAAAAACGTCAAAATCAGATTCAAATGTAGTGTTAAGGTAGCTCAATGTGACCTCAGTTATGATTGATAAAAGTTCACCATTTATAAGCTATTGTGCAACATTTTGGTGAAGGGGGAACAAGCCTCTAATCACATTGTTTCTATGGGAATCGACAAGAGTTTTTTGCTTTTTTATGAATGCCAAACCTATTCACAAATGTCGCCTAAAAATGTCGATTTTAACCAAGAGCAGGGCTTTTTAAAAGCTCTCTCATGACTTTACACAGATTTAAAACTGGCAAAAACGTTCAATGTGAGAAGAATAAAAGGCTAAAACATAATTAACAATGATAATCATACACTAGCATTTTGGTGCAAAACTTGTCATTACCCAATTTCTAAAGTGGCTCAATTTGACACACTTTTCTATTAAACGGATTTATCTTTCTGTAACGGCTTTATTCTGCTTTATGTTCACTGGAGACTCAACAGAGATTTGTTTAAATGAAGTTATATCAAACATGGTGAACAATCTCATGTTTTTATTCTTAGAAAGAGAAAGAAAAGCTATGGCTTAGCTCATTGTCAAAGTTAGAACTGTCTAATTTATTTTGAGATTGTATTTATAAGAGAAGCTGTTAATAATAGTGATGCACCGATCCAATACTGGGAACAAATATCGTCCGCAATCTAAGAAATATTGCTGGATCGAGTATCAGGCTTGAGCCATTAATTAGACAACAATGAGACTGGCTGATGTGACCCAGAACATTTCGTAATGCTAGAAATTTTATTCACATAAAGTTGTTATTATTTGTGCAATAAATTACAGGTACATATCACTATATGACTCATTTTTGAGCAACCCAACTAAGTTTTGAGAAGAAAAAAGCTATTCTTAGTCCCTACACTGGTATCGGTCGATATCGGCAGATATCTCTAACTGGGATCAAAATATCGGTGTCGATCTATGAAATTTTGCTGTATCGAGTATCAACCCCATGAAATTGGTTCAGGTGATCTTGGTTGTGCCTTTAATCAGTCGTAATAAGTCTATTTACAGGTTGATGTTGCCCTAGAAAAGAGGTGCCCAAAATGGGGCACGGGGGCCAAACTCGACCCACCGGGGGTCCAATTTGGCCCACAAAGGGATGCTTAGGTTTGTAGGGATTATCCTTTTGATTAAAATATGTGTTGAAAAGATTGTCAGATGACATCAAATCAGGCCTAACCTCTTAAAACCAGTTCATACAAACAAGGTAATCTTCTCAAATAAACTTAAATACAAAACAAAATTATGTTTGCCCCTTCTGCATGCTTCAACTTAATATATTTTAGCCCATCAAGAAAAAAAAAATCTGCAAATTTGGCCCATCAAGGAAAAATGTTTGGCACCTTGCCCTAGAAGGTCTCATAATAATGTTTAGTCCCATAAAGTTGTTAAATTGTTGCTCACATTAACAGATACATAGCACTGTCACCTATTCTTTTTAACTAGTTTAGAGAATTTGAAAATAATAAAAGCAATTTTCAGATTTTTCAATATTGCACATTGTTCAAGCAAAAATATCAAAATAAGTATTGGAACTGAAAGAGCTTGCTCCCTCGTTTGTACTGCAAAAAATGTAATCGACAAAAATGAATTTCAACAATGAACGAGTATTAGCACATGCTGTTGCTTTTGTAGGGGTGACAAAACTTGCTACTAATTTGCTTTTCATAATTCAGCTGTACATTTTAACAATCTCATCTGCAGTACTATAAATATTAGCACCTCAGCTGACAGTAAAGATCAAGGTTATTCTGATATTTGTTTACTTTAGTGACAACGAATAAGATGGCTGCTGATCGCAAATAGGTCATTGATTGAACAATAATTAAATCAATGTGAAGCAATGTTTCAAAACTTTTGTGCAACATTAAATTTGACAACAAAATCAATTTGCTCTGCACTCTATTTAGTATTTAGTAAATGTCTTTTGCAGGAGTTATCAGCATGCACTCTGGAAACAATAATTATACTAATGACAATAAAAACAGCACATTCTGCGAACTCTGACCAGGACAAATTGCTATTCCCAGCCTTTTCTGAACTCGTGCTAAAAGTCTAGTTTGCTGCATTATGTGGTGGTGAGTCTGAACACAAACCATTTACATCTCATTATGAACCGGACTGAACTCACACGTCTGCACAATCGTTTTAGGCTTTCATTATTATCCCGCTCCTCTCCAACACGGGCTACATGAGTCACGAAGTCACTCACCTGTTACTCACTAATTACTTCCATCTACATTTACTGGTACAGGGACATTAGTGCAATTAAAGGGCTTGATTAAGCTGTGTCTGTTTTAATGGGACTGACAGTAACAGTAGTGGATTTATGGTAAACTGCAGGTGAGTGATGATCTTCGGTGTGGATGGTGGTGTAAATTCGATAGTTCCTGGTTCAGTCTTTGTGTTTAGGGGCAGTTCATTGATTCCAAATGTGCCCCAAGACTATACAATTACTCGTTATTGATCAACAGTAAATTAAATTGGCAGAAAGACAAAAAAAGTTATTTTTAGATGATTTTACGACAAAATACAATACAAGTGACCAACAAGAGACCAATGCATTTATTAAAGATGTAAGATTTTTGGAGGAGGGTTTGCAGACTGCAATAATCTTTTTTTCTTGGAGACAATATCGCTTTGTCTGTAGAATGTTACACAGAATGGTTTCAAACTTGGAAATCTTTATGGAGAAACAAGCATGTAGCACTAGCAGGCCCTTTTCAATTAACTCACTGCATCAAGGTTGACAAATACTTACTGTATATTGGGGTCGGTATTGTAACTAAAAAAGCTGATCGGTGCATCCCTAAACAGGAACAAGGTCTACGAGTGACCGGTGTAGTTTCCTCTGCATTATGTGTATGTTTATTTATGTTGGAATCAACCACAGGACACCGCCGAACTCTGGCAAATGTTCTTCACTGATTGTGGATTACAACAAAAGCAAACTGCTTCAGCACCTGTCGCTTACAGTTGGCTCAAACTTCTCCTACTCAGAATTTTGACAAAAGACAGAGAAACATTTCTGTTGGCCCAAGCTACAGAAGACAATGAACAGTATTAGCTTTTCATCATGTCATTAAATCAGACACAACGAACCAACAGAAATGCTCAATATCAACTTAAGTACAAGTATAACTATGCTACAAACTAGGGAAATAAATATGAAATGATAAATAAAAGACGATTAAATCACAAGATGACATTAGATGACAAATCGTCTCACACATGGAATTTTGACAAAAGGAGAGAGGAAGTTTCAACACTCCAATTGATGAGTGCACAGCTGGGAACACACGGAGAAAATAACACATTGACCAATACCAGTTATATAAAACAAAAACAGCAAAAAGAAAGACTATTTTCTGTAATTAGAATACTATATAAACGAACCAGTTACATACAGTATGTGCACACATCTCTCTGTCTCTGGTTAATGATCCCTAACATTAAGCATCCTAAACTCTTGTATTCCAGACATTCGTTGATGTTCAGGTAGTTCTTTACTCTTTCAATAAGGCTGCATTTAAATTTTCGTGTCGAGGTGTCAGGTTTACATGTTAAGCTAAGGAAACTCAAACTTGCGTTCATCTCATTTTTGGCCCATTTTCCAAGTTGGGAAATCTAAAGTCTGAACACACTGAAAAAGGGAATACCGTAAAATTAAAATTTATGGATATTGATGTATCTTTCCCTACATTAAACATAAAAGTTGGGCTGTAAGTACTTTCCTGACCTCCGAACAAAAGAACCCATACGAAAATGACCACATTTGCACTGATATTCGTGTTTTTGGTAAAGTTTTTCTTACTTACCTAGCATGACAAAAGGTATTCCCAGGTAGGTGGAGTTGTAGGTGGCTCCAGTTAGGTTTAGTATCCCCGCAGCAGTGAGTCCAGACAGAGTGATGGACAGCAGAGCCAGGAGTCCCAACCACGGCTTCGATCTGACACAGTCCCTCATGGAGCAACACAACACCGCCAAAACTCCACACACTCCCAGACTGGCCAGGAGGGGGCGCCGCGCGAGCTCAGATGAGAACTGGAAATCTGTTTTTAGAGATGAAGAAGTGGAAGGGTAAAGGGTGAGTTTGGGATTGGCGTCTGCAAACTGCTTCAACTCTGTGCAAAACGCCTTCTCCCATTGGCTGGCGACCCTGTCCATCAAACCTCCCTAGACTGGAGGTAGTACGTCAGCTGTAGCGCTTTAGCAGACCGCACACCTTCGCCTCTTAGCCCCGCCCCAGGACCTCGCGCCGCCCCGCCGTTGGCTACTCCACCCAGCTGGTGACCGATGTAAGCCTGCCGTCCGTCCGCCAGCTCGGTGATGGGGTAGCGTAAAACGGGAAGTGTGCGGTTGGAGCTGCGAGCGGATTGGATCTCCTCCATGGCACGGATGATGTCGTCGATGATGCACAGGTTTTTGTCATCAAGAAGGCAGAGGTAGGAGAAGGTGTAGTTGAAGCTGTTCAGGCCGGACGCCGGGACGGTCACCTGCAATTGGGAAATCCTCCGATGAAGCTGTGAGAGAAAGACATAATTGTAAATCACAATGGCATCTACAAGTTATGATATGACCAACCTTTATTAAAATAACTTTAGGGCTGGGCATTGTACAATTTGTGATTTGATCTGCAATTATGTTTTAATATCAAAGTCTAGTCCAGAATAAATGTAACCAGGTCAGGCCCTCCTTGTTGGTTTTGCATTTTGGGAGTCTAAACCACCAGTGATTCAGACCAATCAGACTATTGTGGCTTTTAAAACATTGAGTTGCTTTGTGGAAAGATGCATATGCATAGAGTTATTTAGCAAGAATTGTATTTCTTGGCTTCTTCGACTGTTGTGTAGAAAGTGCATTGCCTCTAATCTGGCGATGCAATATATCACAATAGACATGTTACGATACGATATATCCTTATATATCCCGATACAGGAGCCCACATCGATATATTGCAATTTGTTTGTTTTGTTGAGTGAAAAAATAAAATTAGACACATAAGTTCCAATGTAGAGTTACTAATAATGAAGAATGACAGTATTGATATCAATGATTCTCTCAGACAGTATCAACACTTACTAATGATTATTTTTGACAGTATTTATGCTCAATATTTTTCTCTAACAGTAGTACAGCATTTGATAGCCTTCCTTAAGGTTGTATAGAGGATTTTCAATCCAACAACTGTTTGCTGTTTTTCAAATGATGCACATGTGTTCCCTCCCAGGACACGCCTTCACTGTAACTGACACACTGACACTGAATCACTTTAAATCCAAGAAACAAAGCATCTTTAATAATATGCATGACGTCATCAAAATATCGATCTCAGGATCGGCATATAAATATCGGGAGTTTGAGCATTGCAATATTTTGTCAAATTGCCTAATGTTGTGACACTTCGACCAATTGACTTCAAATGTCTGTCATCCTGAAGGATTCCAGATGGTTATTCAAGTAGAACTCAACTCGAGTGATACACATATCTATCTGGCATGAGTCAAGTTAGGAGAAAGACAAAAAGACATAAATAGGTGACAAACCGACAAACTAAGCAAAGAATTACATGTATTTTAAAACATGTAAATGTACAGATCTAAATGATCTGATATTGGGTTAGATGCGTTGATCCATAAAAAATTGCTAGATCAGCCTTAAATGGACAACAATAAGACTATTTACTGTTAATGTTAACCCAGAATGTCTCATAATTGTTAATTAGTGTTAAGTTGTTATTTGCACAATAAATTACAGTTCATGACAGTTAATGCAAGTTAACTGAGCTTTGAGAACAAAACAGCTATTTTAAGTCCCTACACTGGTACTGGTCAATATCAGCAGACACTTAAAGCTACGGTACAAACTGGCAACAGAACTGAAAAGCTGGATGGATGCATTTCTTCTTCAAACGTATCTGTTTATGTAGAACAGACCAGAGATTTGGATGATGATAAAATTATGATACCCTACTTAAAAAATGTCAGCCTATGATTTAAGGTAAGATACACTTTTTATTGTCCCAGCAGTGAAATTTATCCTCTACATTTGCCTCTAGGACATTTCCTCAGGAGCAGGAGCGCCACAGGGCAGCGCTCGGAGACACATACCTAGATGTTTTGCTATGGTTCAGTCAGGACGACCGTAGCTGGAGGATATTCCCTAATCTGTTTTGGTTGATGAGGGAAACCAGAGTGCCTGGAGGAAACCCACCCAGACGCAAAGAGAAACATGCAAACAACACACAGAAGGGCCTGGGCCGAGCATGATTGAACCCACAACCTTCTGGCTGTGAGTTGAGAAAAGTTACCTTACGTGTACCTTAAATTAGCCTTATCTTAGCTCAGCCTCAGCACTGCTCTCAGTGAATAAAATGCATATTTCCAATTTCATAAGAAGCTGATTACTTAATCTACATCTAAAAGTCAAATAATGCTGTTCACCTGAATTATGATGCTGTACAATCTTCTATGATTGACTATGATCCCACTCAAAAGAGCTCCAATTATGTGTATCTTGTCTATTCCAACGCAAATGTGGAGGAGAAAGTAAAAACAAACATTAGCTAGACTTCCTTCCTGTAGGATGTTTTTATGTCTAAACAAATTAAGTTATGTGGACACAGAAACACGATTCAGACAAAGAGATTTATTATCCATCTTCATGAAATAGATTATAGTATTGACCCTGCAATACAGAGCATCTTAACCTGATCTATGGCCAGCTGCACCACATTTATTATAAACTAAGAGGATGACTCAAAAGAAGGGTTAAATAGAGGTGAGCCGCAAAGACAATAGTTGTACATTTTCTAGCTTTGGGTAAATATAATATAATGCAAAAGAGTTATAATTATGAAGCTACAAATTATGGTCAATTATGAACAATTATAGTGGGTATTTTTAAGCTTTTCTGAAAGCACATCAATAGCAGCAACAACTATTGACCCACATGCAATGCTGTAGTAATCTAGGCAAATCTGGTTCATGATTAAAATGTTTCATAAGAAGAGTTAATGAATTATTACAGGTCAGCTTCACAGGGGAGAGATGTATTATTTATTTAGACCTCATTTAGTTCTTGTTCCAATTTCAAACCTATTTTTCTCATCCAGAAAACCAAACCATAAATGATGACAGCAAAGCACATTATTGCATCGTAGCAGTACTATTGTGGCTCACATTTTGTTTCTAAAATGTAATCTGTGAAGCTGAAAAGCAGTACATTTTCATTGACTTTACAGAGATATTTTTACCAAAATACTGTACATGCCTTGGCTTGCTGAGTTATTAACCTAATAATTTCTTCACTGTCTAAATTAAAATGTTGACAACACAGGTGAATGTAAAATAAAATCTTTTTGTAAGTAACAAAATAACGAGGAGCTGTGTGTTAAAACTGCTTAACGCACGATGTAGTCTTAGTCGCGTAGTGTGGAGCAAGATCAACATTCTGATTAGTTACAACTGGAAAGTCGAGTAGGAATTTATTTAATTGGCTCTTTTTGTATCATATATTGAATATCTTGAAGACAACATTCACAATATTCTCTAAAATTACATGTATTACCCAGTATGGCATAAAAATCTCCAGAAAGATAATTTTGTACCTCTGGAAAGCACACACTGTCACTTTGTTACTGTAACTAAATGTCTCAGAAGGCGTTTTCGCACTGTAGGAACTTTTTGTTGTTCCTGTAGCTTTTTTAGCCCCTGGCATATTTTCTGGCGTGTTCCCACATAAACGGATCAGGAACCAGTGAAGTCATGTGGCGACAACTTAGTTCTTGCTCTGGGACAAGTACTTTTCCCTTAGGCCGAGAACATTTCAGTGACGTAGCGACGTTATTTGTGACGTCGTTGAAGCTCATTTTACATATCAACAACGCCAAGCATGTCAGAAAGTTTTTTGTTAAAATAATAATGACATTACAGTTACAGATACAAGCACCACTGAGTTTGTACGCAACGAGGAGGTACAGCAGGGCATTGATGGACCCAAAAAACGTCTGAATTTTCAGCAAGCTAGTTGATAAGCTAGTGCAAGTTGGCATTTACCACACAGCTAAGCAATGCAGACGAGAAAAAAAAAACTGACATAGAATTACAAGAAAATCAAGGACCACAACAGCAGGATTGGGGCAAACAAAACAAAAAAAACGTGAATGGTTTCCCATTATTGACTATATTTAGCTTGCAACGTAAGTGGCTGACGTCACAAAATGTCCCCTGGATTCTTTTTTGAGCAGTGCAAATGCTACCAGGTACTTGTTCCTAGGGTAGAATTGGCCCTGTGAAAGAAGAGAAAGAAGTGATGCCTGATTTGTGGCACTTGTATGTGTGAAAATGCCTAAACATGATCTCACTGTTGTTAACCACAACCAATAAAGTCTCTAAAGTTTTGTTTTTTCTTCCGTCCCATGCCCATAATGTTAGAAAACAGTGCTGATAGGTATTTGTATTGCATTTACAGTGGCGGTCTCTGGAGCTGTTTCTGCTGCGAGACGGTGCCAGCTTCCACAGAGGCAGTAACCTAGCAACAGGCTGATGCCAGTCTGTGCCACAGCAGCAGCGGTTATTATGGGCTGGGCATCTGTAAAACGCAGCAAAGGGAGAAGAAAGGGAAGCCTAAAAAGGACCAGCTCAGCACAGATTTACACCAGATCAATAACAGTAAAGTCAGTGCGGCTTTAGAACAAGACACTGCAAAATCAATTCTCCAGGAAGTTACGGCTGTTTTGATAGTCATCCAGTCTTTGAGGTTTTACGAGTGAAGATGCCACACCATTTTATCTGCTTCTAGATGGGATTTCTATTTGATTTAGACCAGCTCAACTCAAGATTTCAGCTGCTTAGTTAAGCAAAGAAAAACGCAGTTTCAAGGGGCACATTTTATGCAAAGTTGAATTATGAATTGTGTTCCAACATTGCTTCGTTATCAAAAACTCTGTCAGTGAGATGCTATATTCTTTCCCCTTTGAGCCTCAGAAAATTATGTTGCCAATTTCTTAGATTTATGATGTCACAAGTAGATCTCTGAGATCTTCTACACTGTTTCAGTTCATAAATGATCAAGACTTGAACATTTTTGCAGGATTAGCATATAATGCAAGATTAGTTTCATCATTTCCTTTTGAAAATGTATTTTGTAATCCAGAAGGTACTGCTTCTGCTCATTTTTTAATAAATACAAAATGTCAAAGCAAACTCAATAATAGCATGTCTAAAGAATAAAAATGATACATAAAAATTTAATACTTTAACAATCAGTTTTATCAATAATTTGTTCATGTGCAAGATAAATTAAGGTGTCAAACACTTGATACAGCTGGTATTACTAAAAAATTAAAACATTTTAATCTGTTTTGTGTAATATGTTATTGTACAAGTATATTGTTTTTTCTGGTTTAGATGTCTTTGTAGCCCTAAATAAATAATTTTAAAAAATGCACAAAATGAACTATTTGGTCACAAGGAGGGCCTCCTCTTGTTTGTTTTCATAGAAAAGTTGCTCCTTTAGACATACTTTTTGACACTGGCATAAAACATATTCATCCACAAAACAAATGTTCTAAAGAAAGATTTTATCTTTGTTTCTATTGCAGTGCAGCTGACTTTTTACCTCCAGAATGTTACACGCTGCACCTTTAAAATAAATTGAGTGCAAAACGCTCCCATATAACACATGTATATTTTTTGTTTACAACCACAATTTAGCACCTAATCAGGCTCTACGTAAGACAAACAGATGTTATTTAAAACTCAATTATTTATATATATTTATTTTAGACCAACATATACCAGTGTTTAGAGGAATGCTACATGAAAGTGTTCCATTTTAGTTTTTAAACAGCATTTTTGCAAATTTGAAGCATTTTACGGTATTATCTGTCGACGTCACTTTCTGCTCTATGCAGAAAGAGAAGCTGTCCATCAGGTTAGCTGGGGAAACTTCTTTGATTAAAACAACAAAACAGAACGAGAGCCAACTGTTTCGATCAGGTATGAACCATTATGACTCACTCTCTGGCTCATAAAGCTTGAGACAGTGTTTTTCTCACCATTTTTTCACTGAATGTAACGTTTAAGGGTCGTAGGGTCGAATTTCATTCACAAATGTTGATTTACCAGCATAACTTTTGTTTTTCCACAGTGATAAACTCTTGTAGTTAGCTGACAACAATGCTACCTTGACTTTTTTCCACGGTGTCCAATCAGGTGCACAAGCATCGCCTGCGTTGATAAACAAAGAATCCCTCTATACAGTGCCTTAAAAGATATACTGTACACAAGCTTGCCTCTCCACAAATCTGACTTGTTACTTTGCCTTTATGTTTCCAGGTAGATTTTATGCATTTATCTGGAATCTTCCACACTATGGCATTAGGTCTTGTATCATATCTATAAAACATCCTCAATCCAAAGTCTGCCTACTACAACATTTCAAACAGAGCTGTCAAACTGTGCAGTACTGGAGAAGTAAAAATGAGAGAGAGCGACGGAGTGTGAATAAAATTGGTGAAAGAGTTACTATATATCGCCAGCAGGAGTTCGTTAGTTGTAATTTTATTTTCAAAGCTGCAATTTTGCCGAACTGACATGAAAGTTGACAACAAATGATACTGCTATTAACATTGTGTAATTTTCTCTTTTTGTCAGATTAGAGCTGAGTGCTTTGATAGTGAAAACAGCACTCACAATACTGCCTCTACAATGACTCTGTTCACAGTGGAGTTATATTATCACAGACAGAAACTTGAGATGGATATAAAATGAAAAGCTCATTATAAATCAGGAGCAAAGACTATTACACACTTTGCCTTGTGCTTAATGGGCACAAACTCAGTGGGATTCTTGTAATCTAATATTATAACAGTAATCTCGGAAACCTCGGATGACACAGCTTTCTGAACTATTACAGCAGAAAGCAGCTGTGTGTATCATAATTGCATCATCGGAGAGACGGATATTTAAAAACTGCTTCAAATGTCTAGTTTATATCATTTATTTTGCATGTTTTCTTTCTAAGAGCCCTTCGGTTTCTCGTCTTCATCCCAGAGCCACTGACAGTAAAAATATCTATGTTTTATGGTCTTAACCTTGAGGGTAACCGGATTGAGCATTACATCATTAGATACAGTCTGCTATGCTCCAATCCACACTGAAGCTAATGTTCAGAATAAACACAGACATGTCTGGGTCTGGAAGCGGAAAAGATGTTTGATTTTGATTTTTAGTGTTAAATTAGATTTTTTGTTGTTGTCTCAGTATGTATTTCCTGAATAAGGTCTTATAGGTTCTTTGTTTGTTTAGTTGATTAATTGGTCAATCAGTTTTAAGTTTAATTCGATTTTATTCAGAACAGCAACAAAAAGGCGTGCATTAACAAAAGATTTTGGCTCTACCTGTATTTTTTTATACCTAAATACAGTGTTTCCTCTTCATGCAAATTGTTTTTGTCAGTATATTCAGTCAGAAAGATACTTTTTTAAGTTTTTGCATTTCCCTATATTTATTTGACTAATCAATTGATGGGGCATTTCTTTAGTCAATCACAAATTTCTTTGGGTTTGTAAACTCATAGACTTTAACTAATTGTCCTTTAACTAGTCACATACTCTTACAAACCCCAGGTTTTATATAACCTGGCACACGGCAGATCAATCTGAGATGAAAAGGTGAATGATAAACATTCGAGGCACTTTGGTCAAAGTGTCACGAAAGCAGTAGGAGCTTTGTTAAATCCAGTTTAGTTTAGTTTAAGTAGTAAGTAAGTGATCTTTATTTGCATAGTGCTTTTCACAGACAGAGTCACAAAGCGCTTCACAATGAGATAATCCTCCCCACTCAGTGACTGTAAGCAACCCTGGGGCAGCTCAGCAGAAACGATTCGCCTAAACACCTGACGCCTCAACCTCCAACCACCACCAAGTGTTCTCTAACTTGCATGTTATTGGAGGACAAGGAGGAACATGCAACCTTCACACAGAAAGGCCCGGGCCGTGCGGGAATCGAACCCGCGACCTTCTTGCTGTGAGGCCAGAGCACTATCCGCTCTGCCACTGTGCCGAAATCATCTTTCAAAGCAGCCGGCTCAAGCTGTGCAGAGAGGTCAGGCCAGATGAATTCTCATATTGTTTCTGAACTGACAAATGCACCAATCCAACTTTTCAGTTTTTTAATCTATCGATACCCAATATTGAGCAATACTATTGTAGAGACTGAAAATAGCCTATTTTTATTTTCAATGCACAGTTATTTCATTATAAAATGGGCCATTTAATGTGATGTAATTGTTTTTTATTTCACAAATGACAACTTAAAATCCTTATGTGATAAAAAAACTTCAAATATGGAACATTCTGTGTCAACATAAACGATTCATCTCCTCTCCCTCTGTTGAATAAAAGTATTGTTCAGCCCATTCTGACATACTGCTCCACATGCTCTTATAATATTCTCACACTCAAAAATCAGACACAAAAACAACAAAGACTGCCTCCAAGGTTATTGGTTTTCAAAAGCCCAAACTCACTCAGCTAAACTCACACTCAACCACTTCATCAGTATTTCACATTACTACCATCCGAACACAGAAACAAAACACTGAGATTCAACAGAGCACTCTTCAAAAACAGTTTCAAACCGTCAGCCATGACTGCACTTAACCAAACCTGAATATACATACAGAATTAAGACTTCTGTGATTGTTGTCTGTTGTTACATGTTTGTAAAATGTCTTTGATAATTGTATATGAGGAGTAATATAACTAACTAGCTAACTAACAACATCATCCTCCAGTAAATACAATCTTATTACCTCTATTTAAAGACACAACGTGGATATTGGCTGATACTCGATACAACAAAATACAATAGATTTGCACCGCTATCCAGTCTCAGTATTGGATCTGTACAGTCACAAATATTGTGAGAATCCATCCGGTTACTGAAAGTATCCCAAAGCACTACGCCGATATTTAATGACTAGAAGTTAGCAATCTCAATAAAAATGTGATTTAATTCACAGCCTGAGTCATAGCCAGCTGTAGCTCAACTAAAATGCAATGTTTTCTACTGTATATATGAGTGACAAACGCAGTGTTGTTTTGCATCTGCAGCAGAAAGCGGCTTGTCCCAATGGTCACTCTCTCACTGGACCAACGCTACGCTCACTGTCAGAAAAAATGGGTCAGTGTGAGTGTGTGGAGTTACATGTGCATATCTAAATCACAGACCATCACTGTGGCATTTCTGCTTGTAATTCTGCTCACTCATAACTCCTTCATCAGATCATTCAGGTAATTGTTTTTAGAGCAACCTGTTTAAGAATGCAAACAGCAGCCGCCTGCAGACTCAGCTAAATCCACTGTGATTAAAGTGAGTATGATAATGAGAAAGGTCAGGAGGGGAATTAGGCGGTAATCTATCAGAGAGAACTGTGTTGTCGTTAGCATTCAGACTTTTCTGACACCTGTTTGAATGTTATGTGTTTATAGCAAATTTATAGCTGACTAAAATATGGTGCAACAAAAACTGTCAAGAGTAGTGAATGTCTCAATAATATGACTAAATATCAAACTTTATTTATAAAATCACAAGATCACAGGTCTTATTCTATACAACTAAAGCTGTAAGGAAAAATGCAATGTTCTCCAAAATCCTTATACCGTATTTTCTGGACTATAAGTCGCACTTTTTTCACCGTCTGACAGGAGGGCGACTTATACTCAGGTGTGACTTATTTATATAAAATAAATGTGAATTTTTTAACTATTAATATATTACGGGTCCTGAGCGAAATTGAGCTCTTCCTGCTTCATTTGCTGCTGTTTCGCCAGTGAGACTTGACACTCCGAGGTGCAGTTACTTGCGTAAGTGCGTAGCGTGGAGCGTACATTTATAAAACTGCAGACCTGGAGGCTGCAGTCTCAAGAACCACACTGACGCTTACGAGAGCGTGTAGGGCTCCATTCAATGAAAATAACTGGACAGAGAGGGTTGATTCGATCTGATTTCAAGAGGAGTATGCGGCACCTGCATTTCCTTGTTTCACGCAGAGCACTCGCAGAGCAGAAGCAGCGCAGGGGAAAACTTTCCAGAGGAATGAATGAAGAACAGCTGTTTATGCAGGGAGAGGTGGAAATGGAGTTTGGGAACAAAAACAGGCAGTGGATTTAGCAGAAAGAGATGTGTGGAACTTGCTGCAGGTAAATAGCTACACTTGAGTCACATCGCGATTGTTGAAAGTCAAATGGACAAAATGCTTATTGCAGATGATTTGGTGATAATATAAGTGCCGATTAATGCAGCGTTTAGTCATATTTTGATCTGCATCTTATAGTTTTGCCTCATGTCAGCGCCCTTCTTGGCCTCTGCATCTCCATGTCAGAAAAAACTCAGACAGAAGCAGGATGGAAAAACGTGTTCCGCATCTGTTTATGATGTTGGATTATGTCAAATTAATTTCCCCAAAAAAGTGCGACTTATATACGTTTTTTTCTTCTCAATAATGCATTTTGAGCTTCTGCGACGTATACTCCGGAGCGACATACTGTATAGTCCGGATAATACGGTATGTCCATTAAAATAGACATAAGTAGTCAACTAATAAAAATTAGAGATAGACCAACATATCGGCCAGCCAATATATCGGGCCGGTATTCGGATTTTTTTTTTTTTTTTTTGCATATCGGCCTTATTTTGGCCGATATTTGATTAGGGAGTTGTTTGAACAGTCGTCTGCATAGTAGAGCTGCACTCACAGTGATAGCTGAACTCTAAACTAGTTTTGGAGAGAAATTATACAGTTTGTTTTATATTTCTCCATTTTGCTGTGTTTTGAAAAGAAGCACTTTCATGAATTACTCTTTAAAATGTTCTGTAATGTGCAAAAATATGTTGTATTCATTAAACAATGAGACAAAATAATAGTTTAGATTTAACTTTTTTCTTTTTTGGATAGATTATCTCATCTCAGCTATGTTTTTTAAAAACTAAAATAAGAAAATCGGCCTCAGAAATCGGCCATTGAGATCGGTATCGGCCAACAACATGGCTAAAAATCGCCATCGGTAGTGGCTCAAGAAAAACCCATATCGGTCGTTCTCTAATAAAAATAATTTATTGATCAACAAACATAGACATATAAATATTTGTGCGTAATCCCAATTTATTGAGAATTTAGGGCTGGGCAATATGGCAAAAAAGCTTATCACATTTTTCTTGGAGCCAGATCACAATTTCGATGCTATCATACTTGTAATTACTGGTCTATTTTAAATTCTGTCTATTGAAATTGGGCTAAGAAAGTTACTACTTCACTGTGATTGGCTAAATCCATCTGTCACTCACTCAGCGCTGGACAAAGATTGGCCAATAAGAGAAGTAGGAGGGAAAAAAATCTACATAAAAGAGAAATGGGAAATCACAATATGACAGTTGCATCAAAAAAGTCACACATTGGTCAACCAAACTCAAGCTATATTTCTCTCTTTCTAAAATCTTGCAATGAAATGTTCAGAGAGCTGTTTCGCTATATGTGACTGTCTATAATAAATGAAAGAACAGCAAATAGAAAATCGCAATCTGCAGTTGAATAAAATAATAATCTTCAGAATGAAAATTCTCTGATAAGTCCCCAGCTGAAAAACAGAATTTGTTCATGTTCCCAGAGTTTTACAGAGCCAACAAATCAACTGCAGAGGAAATTTTCACCTTTATTTTTCAGCAGTGAAAGGCAGATCAATGTTTTGAGAAAAAAAAAAAAGCAAATCTTTTGCACGTCAAACTGCTTTAAAATTTTATTATAATTTAATATATATATAAAAAAGAATAAATAAATAAACCCAAAACATACTGGAGTTATAATTTGTTTCATATTTAAAGGTGCACTGTGTAACTTTCTGCCGATGAAAAGTCTGTACATAATTCTGTAAAAATAGAAAGTTAAAACCATACTTTGGGACACTCTAGATGAGAATAAATATGTCTTTTGCAATAATGTGAAAAAATACAGCTAGAGGAATAACTTTTCCAAGGAAGCATGCCAAAAAAAACAGTCTATTTTGTGGTCGTGCAAGCTCACTCAAAATAAAAACACAGATTTTTATTATTGTTTTAACTCAATAAAGAAATCTAAATGACAAAAACATGCTTTTTTATTCAAAAGTTATCTAATGTACTTTTAAATACCAGAAGAGTTTGTGATTGGCTGATTAGCGACTTTGACTGATTCTGCTAAATCTTATGGTCTTACTTGGAAATTACACAATAGTTTTGCCTTGTCTTTGTAACTACTCTAGCGTTGCTTTCTAGGGATCGCTAATTTCGCATCCAGAGGGTTTGTTGTTGCCACATCTCTGCAGGGAAATCAAGTCTGTTATTCCCAGTGAGCAAATTATGCCGCACTTTCGACTCTTGCACCTTTAATTAGCGATTATCTCAGGTCTCAGCAAAACCTCACACTCCTTGCAAGAAACAGAAGAAGTGCAAAGCCAATGAAGTGCTGAAAGATAATTTATGCTAACGGGTCTTCTTGTATGCAGAAGTTTGTGAATTTGAGGCTCAGAAAACAAAGCATACTGATTAGCACTGTTGTCTATTTCTGGAAAACAACAAGGGAGAACCGGAGTAATACTCGTTTTAGCTCCAGGGCAAAAGGCAAAACTGGCAACCCTTAGTAGTACAATTACAGCTTTCTCAATGCTCTGATGCCGGATGAATCATAACACAAGTGTAATCTGCTAAAAACAAGCGTAATACCTCATGTTTTCTTGGATCTGTTTTCTTAATTTTCTGGTTTTTTTTTGCTTGCTTTTGACACCACCGTGCATTTCAAAAGCATGATATAACTTCCAGCAGAGAATAGATCAAATAGCTGTAGACTTGGATTAGGGCGGAATTGTAAAGACCAGGTAAAGGACTCTTGACCAAGCTACAAAGCAAACAGGCCTTTATAAAATACCAACAGGTCTGTCTGTATCTCCATGACAACTAGTGGTGTTGGAAAAAATCATTTCGGCAATATATCTAAATGCCCGGTCTCCTAATACTTGTATTGATAACAACATTTTAATATCAATATTTTTTATGACATCTTGCATGTTAATGAAGATGCTTTGTTTCCTGGATTTCAAGTGATTTTGTTGTCAATAGTGGTTTGAAATTAGGCCTATTCAACCAGGACAGTTGAGGGCAGCAGTGTGTCTTTAAAAAGACTATATCTATGTTATACTTTGGCACAAACATCATCACTTTCTATGATTATAAAAAGAGACAAGTGGAATTATTATTTTTAACTTCATTAAGTTTGTGTTGACATTATAGATACTGTCAGAGAGAATTATTAAGTATCAATACCAATGACCCTTAATGACAACTGGCAATCATTTTACTGTATCTCCATGACATCTAACAAACATTTTAAAGCTGAGTTCCTTAAAACAAGGTGTACTGTTTCGAGGGTTCACTAAATGAAACATACACTGTCTTAACACCTTACTAAAAGTGCATATGCTACATATCATCAGACCCTCCTTCTCTGCAAGGAAAAAAAGGAAACTTCGAAGAGTACTAAAGTAAAAGAGAGATCCACTCTCAACCTCCACAGGATGCAGATGTGACCAGGACTGACGCGTATCCAGATGCAATTAGAGTTTTAAGTCAGTGAAGCCAGAAACCAGTGGCATAGGGAAATGAATCATCTAGCAGGACAGGACAAGGTTTTAGTCTATATAAAGTATATATATATATATATATATATATATATATATATATATATATAATATATATATATATATATATATATATATATATATAAAGTATATATAAAGTATATATATATATATATATATATATATATATATATATATATATATATATAAAAACTATACTAATTTTTTTTTCTTTATTAAAAATAAAATTTTCTTAGCACAGAAATCTTGTTAATGTATCTATTCAGGTGAAAATTTGTCCACCAAACTCCACAAAGTTAATTTGTTTTGCTGTTAGCATGCTGACAGGTCTGGCTCCTAATACTGTAGGTATGAAAAAAGCTTAAAATACATTGTGGTGAATCAAACAGCTGCATTAAATAGAGAAATGTAAATCATAATATGACAATCTTAGCAAAAAATTTTCACAGGGATGAGCTCAAGTGTTACATTTTTATGACGATATTGCCCAGTCTGAGTTCTAATCACCTGCTTTTCATTATTTGGAATCTAAACAAACAGGAGTAAATACCTCAAGTATGGCGTCCATGTGCAGCGGGTCCAGCACACTGCCTTTCTTGGTGGTGATGATGACTCGTCCGTATCGTCCCGGAGTCTGCAGATCCGAGTACAGCGCATGCTTGGACCTGTTGATCGGGAACAGACTCTCCACCAGGTTCCCCTCGATTTTGGCTAAACTGTGCTTCGGCGCCAACAGCCCCTCCACATCCTCTTCCACGTGATACCGACTGAAGCTGGACCCCAGAAGGATCGCCAGCAGGACCGGCCCGGAGGCAAAGAACACCGGGTGACTGGCCACGAAGCGTCCCAGGGCGTGGAAGGAGGTCCTGAGCCCTGCGTGGAGCACCTGTCGCAGCATGCTAGAGCGGGGGCGCGGCTCCAGCCTCTCCCAGCGGCCTGAGCAGCGGCCCGGGACACTGCGGAGCATCAGGGGCTGGAGCAGGCATGGGGGGTCTGCCAGCGGGGCGGGGGGCAGGTGGCGACGGATGGTGAAGCGAGTCAGACGGGGCGGTCACACAGGCCCCCCAAATCACCAAAAGAAGCCATTCACTTCAAGACAGAAGAGAGAGAGATTGGATTGGCTAAAATTAGGAATTTGCACAATATTGGCACTAGTCAATATCAAACCAATAAACACTTGACAAAAAAATCACAACACAGTGCATCCAGTTGTACATTTAATAAACATGTGAATAAAAACATTCATGGGCTACAGTTCTGATGGACCCTCCTTCAGTTAGTGTGGCTCGTCTGATTAATAGTGGTAATAGTTTTGTAGCACTTTTCCACCTTCCAAGACACTTTATTTCAAGCTTTATAATCAGTATTAATAAGCCACACTGTTAGGTGAGAGATTATTTTGGCAATTTGATTTCTATTGATCTGTGAAAAGTATTTTGGAGAAAAGTTCATGAAAAACAGGAGCAAAATGTGTAGGTATGCACCGATCCGATACTGGGATCGGATATCGGTGGCGATCCAGCAAAATTTCCTGGATCGAGGATCGGCTCCATGATATCGTTTCAGCAGATATCATACAGTATTTGTTCCTTTAATTGGGCAAAAATAGATCATTTATTGGCTGGTGTTGGTCAAGAACGTCTCATATTACTGGACATTTTATTCAGATTAGGTGGTTAAGTTGTGGCTTGCACTATAAATAACAATTACATAGCACTATGTGACAAAATGTCATGTTTTAAGCAATTTCAGTCATTACACTGGTATTGGTTGATATTGGGTATCGGTAGACACTTAAAACCAAAGTATTGGAATCTGTATCGGAGCTGAAAAAGGTGGATCGATGCATCCCTAAAAATGTGTGTCAATTATATTAAAAAATAAGTCTCAAACAGTCTGTGCAGCTGAACGTTATATTCCAGGAGTCTCTTTTATAGTACTTTGTGTGGAATTCTTACTGAAAGTGTACATACGAACAAAACACAAACTACACAAACTTGATCATTTCTCATTTCTCTTGAAATCTCTATCAGCCTCATCTCTGAAACCTTCAAGACACAACGCTGGTAATATTTGGATTGGATTGCTCATGTCTTTGTCAAGTTGTCTTTTTATAAAATTACTTACATTTGAAGTATGTAACATTTTTGTACGTGGGCACACTTTAAAAATAAGACCCTAAGTTGGATGCCACTTTGCTGAAGGAAGAGGAGGAGGACACGCTCATCTATGCTGAAGTGAGAGTGCAGGATCAGAAAAAGGTGCAAATGTAGAAACATTTATCCACACAACTCGTACGCTCCCCAAGAAAACTTTAATTTGCTCACCATAGATGTTTTGGGCACAGCTCTTCAGACACGTTATAAATGCCACACATGTAACATTCTGAGCTTTGCATGGAATTGCATTGATGCTTCTATAACTAGTACAATAAATGCATTGTAGCATACAGAAAAAGCTGAGTAGTCTTTTGCACATATCTGAATAGACTTATTTTTTTACTATTAATACATGGATGAAAGATACAAATATAAACAAATAACACGATTTAAACTGGTAAATTAATGCAAACTGTTTCCAAAGCAGAAATAAAAGAGGGAAAGAATGGAGATTTGAATCTGGTTGTTCCTTTTAGGTTCCTTTGACTTAAAATAGTAGTGGTCAAAAAGAGTGTAATCTCATGTGCTTTTATGGTTTTTAATTCACATGTGGCTTCTGTCAGATCTTTATCAACAGCCTGTGAAAAAGCATGTCCCTGAAATAAGGTCAACTTGGAGTTTAACTGCAAAATATCTCACTGTGGTAGATTAAAAAAGGCAAGTGCACAAAGCGTTTGAAAGTGCTTTTTGATAAGATCACATCTGGGAGAAATGGTTCATTCTAAAGCACATTTCTGGATCCACAGAAAGCAACACATTTTTAAGACTTGGCTGAAGACTCTGCGCTTACACTGCTGACTACAAATGACTGGGACATAAAGATAAACGGATTCGCTAAACTAATAGAATATTTTACAGCAGAACACTTGAAAGACAAACATTAAAAATCCACTGCCATTTCTGGGTAATTAACGTAATCTACGCTTTGCCAAATACACTCAGAGAATGCTTTTTGTGCAACTAAACCTATCTGTACCAACTCGCACAGGTTGCACACTTGAACTCGCGTGATTATTCTGTGACATACCTTTACGACGGGACATGTGCGCAGCGCGGAGACCAAATCCCTCCTCATCCATGTGCTCTCTCTTGCAGCCGGCTTCACGCGCGCTCAGCTCCACCCTTCATCTCCTACAACAAAACAGCACACCGGTGGTCGCGGGAGTGCGCAGTGTGTGGAGCAGAAACAAGACCCCAGGTGGTCACATCACCAAACCTCTGTCCTGGGATAATTTGGTCACGCGAGCGCAGGAAACTCATCCACGCGTTTTGGCAGAGGAAGGCATCTTTGCGCTGCTCTGCTCTAATCTCAAGTGTCTTCTCCTGGACATTCTGCTGGACCACCTTTCTTTCTCTCTCTCTCTCTCTCTCTCTCTCTTTCTCCTTCTCTAGCCCCGCCTCCGGGCTTTTCGCGCCGCTTCAATGCAGATGAATCCACAAGTGAACAGTACCAGCATCAGCCTAAGCGTAACCTATAATTTACATCCAGAGAGCACTATAAAGTAAAGATTGCCAGTATTATTTTGTTTTATCTTTCTCAATTAAAAAGGCTGAATACATTTCCCATGGTTTTTGTCTTTGTTGCGTCATGGCACGAAGGATATTTCAATGGAGACATAGAACTACTATTCTTTTTATTTATTTATTTTTACTGACACTATAGTTCACCCGTTGTTCTGAGAGTAGGCCTAGAGATTATGTATCTATGTATTTGTTTACTTTTTGATTTATTAGCGCTGAAAAAAAAAAAAAAATACAAATTCATACAATTAACAAGATTCAATTAGTTTTGCACAGTTAAGGATTTTTATTGTCATAATATGAAGAGTAAAATAACATTGTTAAAAGCAACACAAGCATATATATGTAAACGGTTATTTATTATACAAAATGATCTCTGTTGCTGTTTATTCTACATACCTGGCATCCTGTGCTGTTGGGTCTGCCCATGTTTCTTCTTCGTGTGTTCCTGCAGAGCACTGTAATCCAGAATAAATGGAGACCTGTGATTCACTCCTGCACAAACAATCATAAACCAGCACACACAACACAGAAAGAAATACACCGGTCACATATATGTTTTTTGGTCTGGGCCTACTTGAAAACAAATATAGTTTTCCTGCTTTGTTAATTGATGGTTCTGCTGAGCTGAGGTCTTTGGCTCTGTCTCTTTTCCACTTCTGTTCTTCTCCAGAGGTTCTTCAATGTCAGCTCTCCTTTTGGCGCTTTAAGCTCTGCTCCTTCATGTTCGTGTTTCAAAATATCAAACCTCTTGCCAGTCAGTGGTCTGCTTCTCCTGAAAGTGTCCACTCAACACATTCTCCTCTAGAGCTGCTTCTTCCACTGACTTTACGTTGAACTGCTCCCAAGTTTGAGTCTCCTTTGGAAAGTCAATGTCCCCACTTAAGAAGTGAACTTGTTCAGTGCATTTTATTTTAGAGCTGCTTCTCCTCAACTTTTCTGAAGATTCCTTCAAGGCAAAGATCTCAGAAGGTTGAATTGGTCAAAACACTAGCGTTCCCTCTGTAGAGCTCCTCTGACTGTTCCTCCTGCTCCACTGAGGTCTTCGCTCTGTCTTTGCTCACTGATGCTTGTCTCCAAAGCCTTCTTTAAACTCTGGATGTCCTTTATTGGTTTCCCCAATGTAATTGCTTCTTGCAGCTTTCTTTGAAATTGAACACACCAATTTCTTTCCATCACAAGTCCAGAATGTCCTCTCGGTGTCTGTGTGAACAAAGCTATAAAAGACAACAAACTTGACAAAGGGGAGATTAAAGACATGTCAGACAGCACAACATTCCTGTGTACTTTGAACCAAGCAACTCACCAAGACAAAAACACATCCCAAAGACAAGATGGTGACAAAAACAAACAAGAAAGTAATAAATGACAATTGAAATAAGGAAGGCGGCATCCACTTATTCTTCCATTTCACTTCACTGCTCAACTTTATCACAATTTTAATTATTTCCCAGTACAAACAGCACATTTCCCGAATCCATTGCTACGTGGTTTTATTGATTACTGCTACCTTGGAAACAAATCCTTACTTTCTTTTTTTTCTCCTCTCGCTAATTCCCGTTTCCAAGACGATGGTGATGCTTCCGTCTCCCTTTCCAAAATCTTCACCTGCTGGCTCCCAATCTGCTCGTAGTGTGGAGGTGTGCTGCGGAGGTGACAGGACAAGCACCAGAGTGAGATGGAGCTGTGAAGAAAAACAGCACGGGCACATCACACCCCTCCATTACTGTTTGTACATCTTAAGGTTCAGTATTTGGGATTAAAACAAGACATGAGGGACTGGTAATGGCTCTCCAAAATGTCTTGAGGAAGAACAATAATGCAGGATTAGAAAAAGATAAAACAGGTAGAGGTTTTATACTTATACTCAATGGGGTTGTAAACTGCTTTTAAGCTTTTAAAGTGTCCCAACTAAACAGCAGACTGCAGACAAAGAGAGCAAGGTTATTGACTGTATTCACAATAGAGAGATTTCTGAAAAATAATTTCTGAACATTTATATTGAAAATGCATGAAGTTCAGCAATAATGAAACAGACTTTTTGTATATTTAAAGATTGGAATAAGCACCTCCACCGTAAAACACCATAAACTTGCCCCATTTAGAAAATACACTGTTGAGAGAAAAATAAAGAACATTATCTTCTATGATATTAATGTGTGTAAAAATGATACATCTGCATACTGAGGACTGTCTCTGAAACTGCCATCAGGTCTTACAAGTGTGATCTTCTATGGTTACTGACTGTGATATTTGCATGATAAAACGTACAATTGAATGCTTGTGTGAATCAATATGAACACTAAAGCAAGAACAAGGAACAAAAATCAGTCTGGGGCCTCTAACAATAACATGCAATACTTCAAGAAAATAAAAAATGTTATAATATTCCCATCTTTTGGGGTTCCAGAAGTATTTTAGTCTTTTCATTTTTATTATAGATTTTTAGACAGTTTTACAAAGTGACCAGCTAACTATGGAAATGTATTTCTGTAATACAATTGTTCAGAGTACAATCAGTTTAATCCTTCATTTGTCTAGGAGGAATCCATAGAAGAAAATACTTAATCATTTGGACAGTTTTATAGACTGACTAGTCATTATCTATTTGATGGAAGACCCTGATTTTTACTTTTCTGAGCTAACTTTGCCCTGATTTGTCAGCGATGCGACTGATTATTGTTAAGCACTATATTAGTACTTTTGTATACAACAGACAGGTATTATGCCTTTTGGATAAAACGTCTTGGTCTTCAAGACTTTGTCCAGGCGACTTGCATTTGTTTTACTACTACTCCTGCTGTTACTGCAGGTATAACTACTGCTATTTTAACATTGCTTCCTCATCAAAAACACAGCTTGAGTTCTGCCTCTGAGACACTATTCTTTCCTTGAGAATCCTAAAAAGACTCTACTGAATTTTATATAGATTTATGAGATCTTCTGCTCTGCTATAAATCCACAAATCATCCAGACTGACTTTCTTGAGAGCATTTCTTCAACATAAGCTTATCAAGCAAGATTGGTTTGATTATTTCTCAAGTGCAATTCTTTTTGCAACAAGTAGATGGACGGAGCCGTAACTCAGTTCTGGCTAAAGAACACATAATTGCTATTTGTGATTTGTGCTTATTAAATTTTTACATATATACATTGCCAAAGTAGAAAGTCCTCAAGTGCGTGTTAAAAGATAAAAACAAGTTATGTATGCTGCCCCTTTAAGGGCTGTGGCCATGTTGCAAAATAAATTTGTTTTGGAAAGGAAGTTGTTCAGCGGCCATGTTTCTTCATTGTTCCAGCCTTAAAAAGGATTTTTTTTTTGTATTTTTACAATTTTACAAAAAGAAATGAAAAACTAAAAAAGCAAAGGGCAATAAACGTGACTCATAGTCGTTCTGCATTGTCTTCATTAAGTCTGTTTGCTGTTATTCCGTAGTTCCCCACTTTGTTGAGATTTTTTTTAGAAGTTGGGGTACTTAACTTTTTTATTAGCTAATGAATAAACTTTGTCTTTTCTACCAAAAAGCTTATTACATAAGCAGCAGATTGTGACATAATCAGATAACTGCGTACTGTCTAAATCACAAAAAAGGGCCAAATACAGCACTCTGATTGGCTGTGCTTAAGTGGTCACCTCCAATCTCATTTTGCATTCTGTAAAAATATATTTTTAAGTTTTAATGGCAGACAAAAAGTTCTGTATGTGGATATTATCTAAGCTGAAGGATTTGTGAGAGTTAGAGACACATTGGACCTTGCTCAGGTTTTGTGGTGTAAAAAATCAACCACCCACTTTAACACAAATTAATAAAAAAATCTTTAACAGTGTTGTGGTAGCTCACATCCTGTACTTTTCCGCAAATTACGTCGTCATACTCATCAAGGGATTTGTATGCTTGTAGCTTCTCTCTTGTGTACACTAGTTTTTCTACCAAATACAAGTAAATATCAGGCCACTGAATATGGAGACACTTGCTAACGTCATTCTCTCATTCAGTAGCTGTACATGGATCTGGGAGTCGCTTGCCATTCATTGCCATTCAGCAAGCTTTTTAAAGGGGGTTTTGCAATCTTTAACTGACAAAGCACCTGCATAGCTTGAAAATCCTGGGACTGCCGAGGCACCGGGATGTACGCACAGTCATCTTTGGCTACTAAATTCTTTACTAAATGGGTCTATTCAAAGCATGTACAGAAGACAGAATATAATGCATCATATTTGTCCTTTAAAATTACTAATAATAATTACAGCCTTGCCTTGCTACTAGTACATATTATTGATAAAACTGAGTACATTAAGTACTACTACTATGCTACTCAAAGAACTAGTGCTAATCTAGAGTCATTCTTACTGGTGCCTGTTCAAGCTTGTACAACTGTTGCGAGGAGACCAAAGACACTCAAGGGCATTGGAGCATTTGTAATTGATAGAGCTAATGCTTGTTTTATTAGATGTAATATATTTTCCCTTGGTATTACGGATGCAGCGAGTCAGACTCATTTCCCCAGCCGTGTCTACACTGATGTATATTGTATGGTATTGCATTACTGCTGGAAACACGCTCTGCTTTTAAAGATTTAGTAGATTAATATAACACAGCATTCAAACTTTATGATGTGAAAGGAAGCTATATGAGAATGTCTTCGTCTGTTATATAAGGAAGTCATGTCGTGTGGGAAACAAAGCATAAATTAAGACGTGTTAATGTTCTCAAAGTGTTAGAAGAACTGTCAGTCAATATAAGGAAAGAAAAACAAGAAAATAGCTGTATATACACAGGCTTGATCAAGTGTAAAGTGGTATAAACACTGACTTTGCAAAGCCATTAAATTCAGTGGAGAGTGTTTATATATGTGCTTTATGTAGTTCATCAAAATGAAATCCATTTTAAAGACTAATATAACAAATTTCTGTTTTGCAGTCACATTATTGAATATAAACTGTGAGATATGGGTTTTTCAATTGTTTTTCGATGTAATCTTTTTGGTCTAGTACATTTTCTGCAGATTGAAGACATACTAATATGTCTCACATAAGATAAACGTAACATTAGTCAACCATCATGATTGGATTTTTTTGATAAGCATGTGACTTTCTTCTGTTAAAACAGCAGTAATAAGTTATAAACTCATACCTGACAGTTTCGGCAGTAGGAATTTCTCTGAATTCCTCTGTGACGTCCGATGTTTTGACGTGTCTCTTTTACGATGTTCGAATTCATGACCAGCTTGACAGATCTCTCCAACCGACCACACCTGCCCCGCCTGATGGTCTCTGCAGAAGTAAATCCCATGTGTGAGCTAAGGTGAAAGCTCCCTCGTCTCTGTTGATGGTCTGTGCGCCTTGCTTCCTTATCTCAATTACTTCTTGTATGATATCCATCTTTTGTGTTTGTTTCTCTCTTCCGATTATTTTTGCGCTGTCCCAGTCTGTAAGGCGATTTTTTCTTTTGTAGTGGAAAGGTATTGCTCGTTAGTCGTCTTTTTGTTTCCTCGTTGGACAGACTCAACATGAACTGTTGCCTTATTAACAGTTTTCTATTGTAGCTCAGCAGTATTGCAATTACTTATACTTTCTAAACAACTAATCGATTGATCGAAAGAATAATCACCCATCTAATCAATTACTAAAATAATCGTTAGTTGCAGCTCTACAACTGTCCTATCACAAGCAGTCATATCTAAATTTCCCAAAAATAATAAGTGTAATTTTTGATGTTTGGATCTGTAACTTTTATTCAATTCAGCATTTGCACACTGAAGACATAACCTATTGCTTTACTTTCTGTTTCTCTTGTCTTTTTTCTGTTAAACATGATGGATTATTAGCACTTTGTACCAAACTGCATATGAATCCAACTCATCAACTTGCTTTGCCCATAAAAAGCAGATTGAAGACTTGGCTATAGCTCTTGTTTTTGTGCTGAAATTTAACATTATGGATTGTTATTTTGCTTAAATGTCACAAATTGGATGTAAATCTAACTCGACAGCTGGCTTTGCCCATCGGCTTAATAGACATAACAATGAAATATAGTGACGAATGTAGACAGACATCTTTCAAAATCCTCAGAGATTGGTTTTCACCTCACAATGCCAAAGTAATTTTGTCTTTAATGTGCTCTTTATCATCACACAGCATCACGCAGCCTACTATTGTCAGTGTCTAAATCCAATGTCTCTGATCCTTTTTAAGCCTCGATAAAGACTTGGCCCCATGTGTTTCCTCTGTCCTGAAGTCGTGAGGTGAAATCCCCAGTCAGTTCGATTAGTCCCAGCCTCTAACACGCTTGTTTACTTTGCACCTTCTGCTCCTGACCTCTGTAAAGCAGGGCAAGAAGACGAGAAGTCACGCTGGACTTTGGGGAGTGTTTTGATCTTGTCTGTCACCTGTCAATCAATCGAGTTCTGTGTCAACGTGTCGTGAAATCGGACTTCAAAGAAGCCAACTCCCCGATTTCAAGGGCAACATGTGGCAAAGCTTGAGTAAATTACTTAAGGCATAATAGACCTATTATAGTTTGTTCAGAGTATAATGCTCTTACAAACAGTGTGGGTTTTTTAATGTCTTTGATGCTAATGTTAATAAATTCTCTGATGCTAAGGTTAATTTATCTAATACAGGGGTCCCCAACCACCAGTCCGGGGCCCAAAACTGACCTGCGGGCCATCTGCTACTGAGCCAGAGAGGAACTTTAAAGTTTTTATATTCCAATACTACTTCTTTGTGCTATAATAAACAGCAAATTTGAACAGTAATAGAACTAAAAATTACATAATATTCAGTTCTATGCATTTAACGTTGTTTTTAACCATACCCAACCTCGACCGGTCCCTAGAAAAGAAAATGGTGACAGTCCCGGTCCTTACAAGAAAAAGAGTTGAAGATGGCGGGTCTAATACATTGACACGTGTTAGACAGTCAAATTTGAGTGACTTCAGAGACAATCACTTACTGGCTTGGGCCTTGGGTAGAGATGGGACAATATACAATATTATCGCTAATTGCGATAATTAAGGGCCGCAATAAAATAATCGTGGCTTTTTTTCATAATCGTGATAATTGTATCAAACCTGTGGCTTCATAGGAGCATCTAAAAACAAAGAAAAGGTTAATGTATTAAAGTCAATTAATGACTCTGAGACAAAGTTAGAAGATTTTTGTTCAACATTGTAAACATTTGTTCACTTTGAATCATTATTGATTGTACATAGACCAAAATACAATAAGTAGTTGTTCAAACATACATATTGTGCAGTAATAACAGTGATTTTGAATCTGTGCACTTTTACATTTAGTAAATTATTGTGATAATATTGTTAATCGCGATTATTTTGATCACAATAATTGAGTGCAAATTTTAATATCGTCCCATGCCTAGCCTTGGGTCTCCTTGATAACGGTGTTGCTAATGCTTAGACTAGACTGAACTGTTGATGGTGTCTGTGAAGGTTCAGTGATTACAAGCCTTTATGTCCTGTTTTCCAGAGCTTTGTGTATGGCTTTCTGCCTCCTTTCTGCTTTTAAATATGTGTGTGAACTATGTTTAGAGTAGGGACAGAAGGGAATTTTGAGGGGCAGCATAAGGCTATTTTGTGCACACGTTTATAATAAACTCTAATACTTTAATTCAGACAAACTTTTCTACGCATTTTACTTTTTAACAGTATATTCTAGACTAGTGTATAAACAAACAACTGCAGTGCTATATGTCTACAAAGCTTTCGTTAAAGGGCGCACATTATGCAAAATGTACTTTTCCGAGTTTTTAAGCATGTCATGGTAATGTAACTTTGCTCAAAGTTGTATTTTCATTGATTCACGCAAGTTGATAATTATTATTGTCTTGTAGCTGACGTGGAGTTCCCCAGGGGTCTATTCTTGGCCCACTATTTTTTCTTTAGAATGAAACCAGTATATTGTGCAGTAAATTCTCACAGAACTGTTTGTATCACCACACATTTTTCTTTTCTGGTGTGTGGATGTCATTGCATTGAGTTGACACAGTGCTAAATGTGCTTAAATAATGTGTAAAAAAAAAAAGGTTTTATGAGGTTTGCAGCTACATTACAGGTCTGACACTAAAATAAGTAGGACAGAAGTTTAGGTCAGGAGTTTGGAGTTGAATTTAGATTGCATAAATATCTGTAAATAATAATGTGCCTTACAAACTTGGGCAACGAGTATCATAGACTCGCTGAAAATAGAAAATGTGTTGGCAAGATACGCTATTTACATTGCATGACATAAACATGGATTTTCATGAGAACAGGTTGATTGTTGGACAATAAAATTGTTGGACCAATCCTGTTCAAAGATTGTTTATGTATATGTGTCTCTAAAGACAACTTCAAGAGGTTAGATGAGAAGTGACACAACAAAAAGTCTGTAAAGTTGATTTAGTCTAATAGTTCAAAGGCAAAGTAACATTTTAAACAGGACATCTCTATGACACAGTGTACAATGAGGTTTATTGCTGTCAGATCTGTGCTTCCTTCATAAATTGAGTTACAAATGCCAAAGTAATAACAGGGCAGCGTCTGTGTGCGTCCTGCTTGGTCGCCTCTGTGCTATTATCCATTATTTAATTAAACCCAGATTAAGGCCCATTACCAGTGAAGCGAATGGGGCAGCTAAGCAGGTCTGTCCCACAGGAAAAGAGGAGGAGCAGAGCTGAAAAAATGACTTAGGAAAAGATATGGAAGGGCTCAGGGCATGGCCGGATACAAAAGAACCAATTAGAGCTGTTAAATGATGTATGTGAAGTCCAAAAAGAGGTTATGAGAGGAAAAGGTGTAGAGAGAGTGTGAGAAATGATGGGGCTATTTTTGATGAACAAGAGACGCTTCAGGGAAAGAGGAAATTATCTGCAAGGTAATGTCTGATGGAGAGATGTATAAAAGTTCTACAAGAAAATAGAAAAAGGTTTACAAGACTGGATACACATTTTCCAAGTAATTGAAACAACAAAATGTGAAGGTGTGCCTTAACTTTTCTGGGTAGAAATCTGCTCTGTGCTTTACATCATGGTGAAGTTGTTGCATTGCTTCAAATGCTCCCTCATACGACAATAAACAAATATAAATGTATTTCACAATGGGCGTTACATTGCTCAAAAATATCTTGAAAAACATTATTTATTATAATGAGCCTCTCCACAGATTGGCTTTAATTTCGGGTAGCGGTCTAAAGTCTAAAAAACAAGATAACATTCTATAGTTCAAGTACTGTATATAATTTCTGGAAAAAACAATATTCCACAGTGCAATTTTAAAGGTAGCAAGAAATGACAAATAATGTGTATTTAGTTTAAAGTCTTTTCAGGTCTTTATATAAAATTACCCAACATATCTTGTATTTGTACAAGTTAATTGATTTGAAAAAATTATCCCATTTAAAAAGATTTCTGGTGAGGATAGACAATCACGTAAAATTGTTTATTTTTTGGGGGAGAAGCATTATCATCTCAAGTCACAAGGCTCCAAGCCCAAGCCAAGTCCCAGCTTACTGAGGTCAAGTACAAGATGTAGTCCCTTTTAACGAGTCACATCTCAAATCATCAAAATAGTGACTTGCAAGTTCATGCTTGTGTCTTTTATTATGTGGTAAAAAAAAAATCCTAAAGATTGAGTTTAAATTTTCAATTTGCATCTGGAAAGTGTCTCATGGAACTTGTGGGAAGGTCAGAATGAATACTTGAAGCTGATTGGTGGAATCATCCCAACAGGAACAAGCAGAGAAATCGTATGGAAAGAAAAAAGTTTAATTTCTTCTACAATTGCAGTTTTTCAAAAGCCAAAATCGTCCATAATTCAGGTTAAGCAGCTCAAAGCATTTGCATTAGTGCCATGTTTGCTTCCACCTAAATCACAATGGTCGACGGCAGAAGCCAGATAGATTCTCAAGATTTTTGTGAACTCAAAAATATTGTGCAAATCAGACAGGTTAGGAGAAAGCAATGTTGACTGCTTTCCTTGTATCAACAGAAACTTTTTTAGTATTGCGACAACTGACAAGAATAAAAAACTATATACTTGTGAAAGATATTCAGTTTATTTTTAATTTGCAATGCATATACTTAGCGTAAAATGTTACTTTACCATAGAATTTCATTCACAATGCAATACAAAAAAGCCATAGCAGCATTTAAATCTCTTTGATCCACTCACTTCTAGCACCAGTCTCTTTGAACCTCAGTCATGTTTTGGTCAGGTCCATGCATAAATAAACACTTGTCCTTTCAATTCTATTTCCCTCCATGTCAATTATTTATTTAGCCATGCATCTGCAGCTTAAATGGGCCAGCGCCAGTGACGTGAAGTGTAGTTTCTCCTTTGGATCGACACCATCAAGGTCAACACTGGCTTCAACTTCAGTTCAGTCTACTCTCAGCTTTCAAGTGTTTTCTCTGTGTGACCAAATGCAGCCCATAAGAGTTCAATCAAATCAATGGCTCTCAAACTGGTACCTGGGATGCCTCTGTTGGTACTTGAAATCATCCACAGTTTGAATATTTTTGTTTTATTCATAGACAAATTCAGTCATGTTTTGGTCCTTTTGGGCTAAGTGTTTTCTTGAACTGTTTTATCTATCGTTTGCCATGGTTTTAGGCCTGATTTAGTCTCATTTTAAACCATTTAAGGTCAGTTTTAGGTGTAAAATATGTACTTGTAGAGCCAGAAATTATAATAAGTGATACTTGTTTGAGAAGCACTGACATATTCTGATTATTCATACTGATACCAATAGATACAGTCGGCAACTGTATTTTTGAGGGTGATGGCCTATTGCGGGAGAAATTCATGGAGAAATTTCATATGAATTCATTGAGAACTGCTACTTTTTGCTCATTTAGGACATTTTCTATCATTGTATTTTGTATTTTTAATGGATGTTGCTGAAGTGATGTTTTTCAGAAAACACATTGTTCTGTAGATATTAAACACGCCAGGCATCACGTTTGAAAATATCTCAGCTTTAATGCCAAAACCTGTTACATATTTTATTGTCACTGGGAAATGCAAATCAAAATCTAAGGGTCGCAAAATGAGTTCAAGATGTAATTTCCATTTGATTATTTTTTTAAAGCAGAAAAGCACCTCAGCAGTAGTGTTTTCCTAACATTCTCTTGAGTAATTAACTAGCCAACTAAATCGAAACTGCACATTTTAATTTTCTCATTTTGCGTAACTTTATGAATAATGCAGCAAAAACATTAAATACATTTTAACACATTTATAAAAAAACACAAACAAAGACTGGAGGAGAGCAATCGGTTGGGAATGTGTTGGAAAGGGGGCTGAGTGACAGTTGCAATTGCCGTATTTCCTGCGGGAGGCAGCGAAGAAGCCTCATGCTTCAAATGCCCCAAAGTACAATAACCATCATCATAGAGACTTATAAAGACATTTAACAAGGTAAAAAGCAGTATGTTTGAGAGAACTTTGATCATATTAAGCAATAAACAACTAAAATAAATTAATATGAATCAAATTTTCATAGTTTTTCCAACCTGAAATTATTATAAATGTGAATTTATTTTCCTGTGGGATTGCAAGTTGAAGGTCCAGTCTGAAAAGCTTGGAACCCCTGATCTTTATATTTTTGTATTGTGCAAACATATAGCCCTCTCTTTACCTTCCTTGCTCTTAAAAATAAATATGTTGACAAAAATTGGATGGTTTGTTGTCACCAATATTGACACAGTTAAGCCTTGAACCCTTTTACTGCTTTGGTAAGTGCTTTAAATTTGTGTTTTTAGTCCAGACTAGGAAGTGACGTCTCAAAAAGCTTTCTATCCACTCTTCACTATCATTTGTAGTGCAATTACTTCTATTTTTCATAAACACAGACACACAGTGGACAAACAAACATTTACAATAGTTAGCATGTTATGTAGCTGAATGAAACACAAAATCCAGCGTTTCAATTTCAATGTATTTTTACTCCCACTGGCATTATGAACAGATGGTGTGACTGAAGTTGGTCGTTACGTTCTCAGGTAAACACGCCATTATGTTGTTTTCCCTGTGTTTTCAGTCTGCGCTTCTTAATTAAAGAGTAATTAAGCGTACGGCGGGAGAGAGAGGTCAACGCTGTCGGAGTCACTCATTCACAACAGAGTGCTGCAGTTTGGTGCTAATGAAACGCAATGTGTTATAAATATGGCTCCGTTGAGTTTCTGATTGCGAAGACACAGCAAGAGGTTAATTTAGGAACGGGAAGATAAAGATAAAATGTGTTCAGAGCTAAGTGTGTAAGAATGAGTGATAGAGATGTTGTAGAAGTTGCATAGATATGACCCAGGGCAGCTGTGGCAAGTTACTCATCACAACATTTAAACAGCTGTGGGGAGTTTATGATACACAAAGGAGCTGCTATTGTAAAACTAACTAACTATGACAGGTATAGATACTTTTGTGACTTATTGTGTCAGGCTGCAATGATGTGTGACAAGTCAACCTAAAAAGAAAGGGCTCCTAAACAGTAGACAAGTCAAAATGAAGAAAAAAATAGATTTTGTCACTTAATTGGCAAAGAATATTCAAACATTCTCTTTCTTAAAAATGACATGGTTTTCTCTCTGTGTTGTTCTCTCTCTCTCCCTCTCTTTCTGTCTCTCTCTCTGGCTCTCACTCTCTCTCTTTCTTTCTCTCTCTTACTCTTTATGTCTCTCCCTCTTTCTCATTTTTTCCTCCCTGTGTTGATCTCTCTCCTGTCTCTCACTCTCTCTTGCTGTCTTTCTCCCACGGTCTCCTCTCCCCTTTTAGTGTCTACCTCTCTCTCCTTTGTGTTTCTCTCTTCTTTGTTGTTTCTCTCTCATTTTCTGTTCTTTCTTTCTTTCTTTCCTCGCTCTCTCTCTTTTTTGCTGCCTTCCTCCCTTTATCTCTCTCTCTGTCTCTCTCTCACTTCTTTTTTCTCCCCCTCTCTCTTCTTTTTCTATCTGTGTTGTTCTCTCTCTCTCTCCCTCTCTTCCTTTCTCTTCTTCCCCTGTCTCACTGTCTCTCTTTCTCTCCCTTTCTGACTGTCTTCCTCTTTTCCTATCTCTCTGGCTCTCTCACTCACTCTCTCTCTCTAGCTGTCCCTCTTTCTCTCTTACTGTTTCTGTCTCTCTTTCTTTCTTTTCCTCTCTCACTGTGTTGTCTCTCTTCCTGTCTCTCCTCGGTCCCCCTCTCTCTCCTCTTTTAGTGTCTACCTCTCTCTCCCTTTGTCTCTCTCTCTTCTATGTTGTTCTCTCTCTCTTGCTGTATCTCTTTCCTCTCTCTTTCTTGCTGTCTTCCTTCCTCTCTCTGTCTCTCTAACTTCTCTTTTTCTCTTCTCTTTTTCCTATCTTTGTATTGTTTTCTCTCCCCGTGTCTTTCTCCTTCTCTCCCCCTTTGTGTGTCCCTCTTTCCCCTTCTGTGTTGTCTCTTTCTGTCTGTAATCTTTTCTCTTGCTTGCTGTCTTTCCCTTTTCTCTCTCCATCTCTCATTTCTCTTTTTCTCTGTGTCTCTTTCTCACTCTATTTCTCTCCCCTCTCTTTCCCTTTTCTTTTTCTTCTGTGTCTCCCCTTCTCTTCTCTCCCTTTGGTGTCTCTCTCTTCTGTGTTGTCTCCTCTACTTGCGTATCTCTTCTCTCTTCTCCATCTTCCTCCCTCTCCTCTCTCTCTCTCTCTCCTCTCTCTCTATCTCTGTTTGTTTCTCTCTCCTGTGTCTCTCTCTTCTCTCTCTCTTCTCTCTTCTCCTGCTATACTTCTTTCTTTCTCTCTCTTTCTGCTTCTTCCTCCCTTCTCTCTTTCTGTTGCTTCTCATTTTCTTTTTCTCTGTGTTCTTTCTTTCTCTCTTTCTTTTTGTTGTCTCTGTGTCTCCTCCCTCTCTCTCCCCCTTGTGTCTTCTCTGTGTTGTTTCTCTCTTCCTTGCTGTATCTCTCTTCTGCTTCCCTTTATCTTTTATCTTTTCTCTGTGTTCTTCCCTCCTCTCTTTTCTCTTCTTATCTGTCGTTCTCTCTCCCCTTTTTTCTCTCTTTGCGTTGTTCTTTTTCCTGTCATATCTCTTTCTTTCTTCTGTCTTCCTCCCTTTTCTCACTTCTTCTTTTCTCTGTCTCTTTCTCTGCCCCTCTCTTTTTCTATCTCTGTCTTGTTCTCTCTCTCTCTCTCTCTCTCCGTGTCTTCTAACCCTTTTCTCTTTCTTTCTCTTTCCCCCACTTCTCTCTCTTTTGCCACCTTCCCTTTTCTCTTTCTGTCGTCTCGTCCCTCTGTTCTCTGCTTGGTCTGTCCTGTCTTTCTCTCTCTCTTTCTCTCTCTTCCTCCCACGCTCTCTCTCTCTCTCTCTCTCTCTCCTCTCTGCTCTCCCTCTGCTTTTCGTCCCATCTCTATCTCTCCTTCTCTTCTTCTCCCACTCCACCATCTCTTTCTCTCTCTCTCTCTCTCTCTCTCTCCTCTCTCTCTCTCCTGCTCTTATGCGCGCAGACGGTCCTGCTTGTGAAATGTCATTTGTACATTAGCGCGCCAGGTCCAGGAAGGATGCGTAAGTGGGAGAGATGGAGGATAAGACCACTTTGTAAAGGTCGAGAATCACCAGACACGGCACTGATAATTTAATTACAGAAACCCCCCCTTCAGAACAACGCGAGACACAGAAGGACTAAACCACAACATTCTTACAAGTGAGGATTCAATTTCTGCTCAAAAACATCTCCAGACGAATACAGAGCTTTGATAATGTCCTGAAAGGTCAGTTAGACATCTGAGACTGCATTTTCACCTTTCTCAGACTAAAATCTAATCTGTGTGATGAGTGCAGAAGTCTGTGAGCGCTTCAGGGACTGGGTTTGTTTTTTTCTGCCCTCCACAGGACAAGAGCGGAAGTGCACAGAGCTTGTTTGAAGGAGAAAATCATTCTCAGAAGATAAGTCAGGGTCATGTTTGGCAGAAAATTGGATCGCAGGCCACCAGAGCAGAAATGAGTAGAGTCTTCATCATCAGGGCTACAGCAAATATAGAGAGGTGAGTTTCCTGTCAGTAACAGTGTGAGAAAGTTATTTGAAGATCACATACTAATGCTTAAAAGTATTCTGAGATGCTTTAAAAAAGGCTATAACAGAGAAAACTGAAAAACGACTGATAAAAGTAAGTCTGCTGAAGCTCATTTGAGTAAAAGTACATTGCAAATGAAGTAAAGTGACATATTGTGCTGCATAAATGATTCTGGTCCTTATTAAATGTAGCATTTTTAAATCATTTTTATAATTTTTCATTGTTATTAAATGACACATATAATTTAACTAAAATCTCACAACTGTTTGCAATATCGTATCATATAAAATTAGAGGAAATTCAACAAGTTATTATTCAGTGTTTATAAAATTTACAGTGTGTCACTTGTAATAAAATGTTATTAATCATGTGGCAAATGGGTAATTGTTAGAAATTAGACAGTTTGGGGGATTTTTAAACAGTTTATCTGGGAAAAAAGTCTCGAGACAAGACATCGTCAGATCTGCACCGCTTTTAAGAGAGAAAAAACTGTGAACTTGGAAAAAAGTAAACTTGTTTTGAAACTGTAGAAGTACAAAGTACAAGTATTCTGAGAAAATGTAAGAAGTAAAAGTAAAAGTGACCAGACTTTTTAATACGCAAGTAAATACGATGCTATTTAAAACTAAGTACAGTACTTGAATAAATACTTCATTACTTTCATCTCTGAATGCTAATAGCTTTTTTTGGCGTCTAGACAAGCATGTGTTGATGCCATGTGCCACGTTTTTAGTGCTGTAGTTGACCAAAGAAATTCTTGGTCGACTAAAGACATGTTCCTATCTATCGATCAATTGACCAAAAAAGGGTATGACAAAAACTCTTCCAAGCTAACCATTTATTTAACCCAAATTGTGTCAAAATGACCACGAATGGAAAAGATATCATTCAAAAACAACAACTGGCACAAAAAATGAAGATGAAAGACCAAATGTAAATCATTCTAATCCAAATAAGATAATAAGTCTACTATTACAAATTTAACCAATTAGTCGACTAAAAGTGTACATTAACATTCTAGATTAAGAACACAACTTAGCTACAACAACTTCATAATACAAATCTGTATTGTCTAAAAAGACACACAACCCTTATGCCAAACCTTTATGTCAATGCTGATGTGTTTATTCATGAGAACATTTGTCTGAGGGTGATAAAGTTGATGAATGATTTCAAATTCCAATAGAAACATTGATTTTAAATTTGAAAGCAATAGCTTCCAGTTCAGTGGTGATGGATATTGATTACAGAAGTGCTCTTTAATAAAGACATCCAGCTGTCAATACTCAGCCATGACTCAACACTGGAAATAGCTCTCAATAACTTACATTGATTCTAGAGTTTGCTCAGTCCAAGAGTACGGCGCTCCATAGTACTCACGAAAAAAAAATAGTTATCTCGTAATTACGAGATAACTTTCTCGTAATTACGAGATAGTTTTCTCGTAATTACGAGATAATTTTCTCGTAATTACGAGATAATTTAAATGGCTTTTCCCACATTCTGTATACCCACACGCTTCGTATAGGCTAAGCTAGTGACTTTATCCACAACGAGTAGTCTTTTCTGTGCTAGCTTGATGTTTCTAAATAGCTAAGATGTACTTGTGGATTTCGTTATGTTAAATTAAGTGCCTGTGGTCTTCACTGCAATGTTTACGGTCGACAAAAAGTATGAAAATAGCTAATAACGTGACTGTCAATTCACGCTACAGTTAGCATGCTATTATAAAGACGGCCAGTGTGTGGAGCTGTTCACCCACCAGAAAGAAGCTAGTGGTAATCGGCAGGTTTTTTAAATAAAACTCGATCTTCTTGACTGTTGACAGTCAGTCTCACTCATCCTTAGAAATGTGCGGCAGTTTTTCTGTGCTCCAGCATCTGTTTTTCAATTTATTTGGCCATAAGGAGAGAAGTGCTGCAACAGACTTGCAACATACGGGCATTTTTGCAGTACCCACCCACTCTGGGTGATCCATGCGGAAGTGTAGCAAATGTGCAGCATTTCTCTTCTTTTTGGCCAAATAAATTGAAAACTAGACGCTGGAGCCACAGAAAAACTGCCGCACATTTCTAAGGATGAGTGAGACTGACTGTCAACAGTCAAGAAGATCGAGTTTTATTTAAAAAACCTGCCGATTACCACTAGCTTCTTCCTGGTGGGTGAACAGCTCCACACACTGGCCGTCTTTATAATAGCATGCTAACTGTAGCGTGAGTTGACAGTCACGTTATTGGCTATTTTCATACTTTTTGTCGACCGTAAACATTGCAGTGAAGACCACAGGCACTTAATTTAACATAACGAAATCCACAAGTACATCTTAGCTATTTAGAAACATCAAGCTAGCACAGAAAAGACTACTCGTTGTGGATAAAGTCACTAGCTTAGCCTATACGAAGCGTGTGGGTATACAGAATGTGGGAAAAGCCTTTAAATTATCTCGTAATTACGAGAAAATTATCTCGTAATTACGAGAAAACTATCTCGTAATTACGAGAAAGTTATCTCGTAATTACGAGATCTTATCTCGTAATTACAAGATAAATATTTTTTTTTCGTGAGTACTATGGAGCGCCGTACAAGAGCACTTGCTATGAAAGCTTATCTAAAACCCATAAAAACTCATTTACATCGTTGTAACCTAGACATGCTTGAGTTTTATACAGTTTAATTTACACATAACAGTCTCTTTATCACAGTCAGTAAGCCTACAATTGACCAAAGCTTTATGTTGACAATATTTTACAATGTACAGTTTACAATTGTTTTTCTTGCACTGCTCCCTCAAACGCAATTTACTTTTTCTATTCTTTCTATTTCAATCTTATCAGTTTAAACATTATAGTCAAATATTGCTAGTTTGCTTGTTTGGCTGCTTTATTCCTTTCACCTCTGGACAAAGCAGTACATATTAACTTACAAGTAGAAATCTTTATGGATATACATTTTTACAAAGAAAATAACCTACAAACAGATTTGCCTGTTATTTCTCAGTGACGTCTTTGTCTTGTTAAGAAAAGCATGTCGTTCCCAAAATTCTAGGAAGTGAGCTTGTTTAGGTTTTTAGCTTGAGTTAGCTCCAGTTAGCATACTCAACTCACGGTGGTTTCTTAAGCTGTAAAAAGCGCTTCTAAACTCATTGTGGTGACAAAATATGAGGCCAAAAAGTATTAAATTACCTCTGCCGATTTATCATTGTAAAATAATGAAACTTGAGAGCTGTTCCTTTAATTGAGAGCGGTGTGTGCAGAAAACTCAGAGTGAAGCAGGTGATGAAAGCTTATCATTTAGCCACTGGACTTGTGTTAAATAAATAATTCTTGACAGATTTGCATTTATGTATAAGCTCAGCGCACAGCGGGACACTATTAATATTCACATCGGCATTAACAGTTGCTGAGATCAGCAGACCACATCAAACCAACCACACAGTCCACTCCAGGTGCTGAAGTATTATCCACATTTCTGTCTAAAATAGAAAGTTCAGCAGTGGTTAAAACAATACTCAAGCAACCATTGCTGTTGTGTCCATTGTAATGTCCACACTTGAAGAGACCCAAAACAAAGAAAGCATTGGTTGTACAAATCAGGGCAATCGCATACACACAGTAAATGCTAAAAAATATAAAAAGTACAATAATTTGTAGTGATCAAAACGTATTGGTTGGAGTTACAAAGCACTTCACAATGAGGGTTATGGCTTCAAAATTGCCTATTTTAAGTAGTGGTTAATAGTACTTTAAGTCCTGTTTGCTCAACCTAATATTTATTTACCTAGGGACCTCATGTAAATTGTAATAATTCTGGACGTCATCTGAGTTTCTACTCCGTGCGAATCACCCATGTCTGTAAAAATGTAAAGTTTCCCCCGAATTATACCTTGTGTAATTCTCCAAACTCAGACGTCCTCATGTAATTCTAAAGCAAATGTCTGTGTTTTCAATCCGTGAACCGTTTATAATGACTCTGAAAAACTAATATACAAATCATTTTCAAATGAAATTGTCATTTTTTCTACAATTAAACGCTAAAGGTTAATCAAACTACGATTAAAAGTTCATGAACCAGATACAACAACCTCGTTGTCGTAGCAGTGGAAGGTCGAGAAGATGGATGTTTGAGAAAAAGTTTGGACAAAACGGGACAGAAAGCTGCAAAGTTTGGATTTTATCGACGTAAATGGATTAAAAGGGTTAAGAGGGTCTTTGGCTGTTTGGTAAGAAATCTGATGTTGTGGATGTTATTTTGAATGATAAACTTGCCAATGTCAAGAGGAGCTACATTTGCTGCTGCAGCTCAGGTTCAGGCCGATTCACATAAATAAATCGAAAATACAAGAAATGCTCATTTCATGAATAAGTAAAATGTGGTTGCCATTATCTATCTGCCGCTATTTCCTTTAAGTCTGTAAACATGAGAAAATTACGGACATCGAATAACGTCGTGCAAATGCCTGTAAAAAACTCAGACGTCGTGGGGTAATTTAAGTTACAGATGTAGGTAAATATTATACCATGCGAATAAGACATTATTGTTTACCTGTTGAATGTCGTGATGCCATGTGAAAACAACATATTACTTGGCACCTTCCCAATACAGGCAACAATATTAGCAGTTGTTCTCACTCTCATTCATAGTCAGTGTCCTAAATAGATACATTCTTTTTCCAACATCTTATCCTGCTAGTAAGGCTAAAGATTCAACATTGTAGCTACATTATGAAAAACATGTCTATGAATAGTGCCAAGCCGCCAACAAAAGAGAGTCTCATCTGTGTAAAAACCCACTGCTGAATATTCTTCTGTGGAGTTGTTTTGACCTTAGACATCACAGGGCGTACACATGTAGTAACAGCTCGCCTCATTACCCATAATGCCACACTTGTCAAAGCCTGTGCTCCCTTTAGCGCGTGCACATGTGGCTCTGTGGATAATTGGTACAACACAAGACCGCCTCTGGTGCCGCAGTGATACTAGGGCCATTAACGCTGCCCCCTGCTGGGAACAGGCAAACACGCAACATGCACTGACTCAAGTTTCACTCTACTTGTTCATGAGAGTTAGTTTTTCAATCTTAGATACTTGTTGATCGATATTTGTGAAAAGAAAAAAGAAAAAAGTCTTTAAATGCATTTTCAATCTGGTGATGTTCAGTAAGTTCCTTGATTAGTTGCCCTCAAGAAGAAGACAACGACAAAAAAGACGAAGAAGAGAAGACAAAGATGACAAAGAATTTGAAGACGACGACAAAGATGATGAAGACGTTGTCAAAAAAGACGATAAAGAAGACGACGTATATGTTGATACAGAAGAGGACAAAAAAAGACTGAACAAAGACAGCAAAGAAGATGACGAGGCAGAAGAAGAAGAAGACAAACAAAAAGATGAAGAAGGTGACAAAGACAATGAAGGGGACGAAGAAGAGGTCAAAGAAGACACGAAGATGAAAAAGATGATGACAAAGAAAAATAAGACGACAATGAAGAAGAAAAAAGAAGACGACGAAGACAAACACAAAGAAAGAGACGAAGACAAAAATATGACAGAGAAGAGGAGAAAGAAGAAGATGAAGACAAAGATATCAACAAAGAAGAAAAAGATGACAACAAAGAAGATGAAGAATTGAACAAGATGACAAAGAACACAAGAAAGAAGACAACGACAAAGAGGAAGAAGAGGACGATGAAGAAGATGTTGAAGTAGAAGAAGACCAAGAAGACAAAGAGGTCAAACAAGACGACAAAGAAGACCACGAGAATGAAGAAGACGATAAAGAAGAGACGACGAAGAAGACGACAACAAAAAAAGATGATGAAGACAACAACAAAGAAAAGATAAGGCAACGAGAAAGAACGAAGAAGACGATAAAGAAGAGGACGACGAAGAAGACGACAACAAAAAAAAGATGATGAAGACAACAACAAAGATGAAGAAGACGAAGATGATGAAGACAACGTAAAAGAAGACAACGACGAAGGAGAGAAGAAGACGAAAGAAGATAAAGAAGATGAAGGCAAAAAAAATACGACAGAGAAGAAGAGAAAGAAGAAAATGAAGACAAAAGATGAAGACGAAGAAGATGAAGACAACAAAGAAGTAAGTAGTAATCTTTATTGTATAGCGCATTTCACAGACACAGAGTCACAAAGCGCTTCACAGTGAGATGAACCCCTCCCCTCCCCACTCAGTACAGTAAGCTGCCCTGGGGCAGCTCAGCAGAGGCGATTCACCTAACACCTGCGCCTCAACCTCCGACTACCACCAAGTGTTCCCTAACATGCATGTTATCAGTTGGTGGTGCCCGGAGGAAACCACCCAGACACGGGGAGGAACATGCAAACTCCACACAGAAAGGTCCGGCCTGAGCGGGAATCGAACCCGCGACCTTCTTGCCGTGAGGCCAGAGCGCTATCCGCTCTGCCACCGTGCCGCCAAGAAAACAGAGAAGAGAAGATGAAGACAACAAAGAAGATGAAGACAACAAAGAAGAAGATGAAGATGACAAGAAGACAAAGAGGAAGATGACTTAAATAAAAAGACAACAAAGAAGAAGACAAAGAGTAAGAACCAGACAAAGACTGTCTTAGGTCTGGTGATAAGTTACTTCACAGCTAGATTTATGACACCACAAAGCTGGGATATTGAAACCAAGAATTTTCTGATGCTCAAGAGAGAGACAACCTCCTAAACAAGAAGATTAATCAGAGAATGACGCAAGTAATGGTTGATAGTTACAAAATTCAAACATATTTTTATTTACGCGCCTATTCCTCACTTAAAGATCACACTATTTTAGAAAAAAGTAATTATCTTCTCAACTTGTTTATAATTTAAATCAACTACAATGTTTCAGTTTAAAGGGTGACACGGATAACCTTTTGAGTTGCCTTTTTCACCCTGTACTGTCGACTTATTAGAAGTGTGAGGAGTGTCTTCCTGCGTAGATCGCGTTGCCATGGGAACGACTGACACGTGTAAATGAGAGATGTTGTGAGATGTTGTTGGCCGAGACCGCGATCGATCATGTGCGCGCCGTTATTTATGACCTCACAGGAATCATACATCAACGCCCACTTCACTTGGATCGGTAGAGTCGGCCGCAGAGGCAAAAGAGCTGCGAGCTACGCCAACATGAAATGAAGATTGTTTACTTAAGATAAAAAAGATTTGTATGAAACTGACAATGGAGGGAAAATTGTTGCAGCCGCAGGTGTGAATATTTAATAAACTACAATTGAGATATAAAGCGGTTTTCTTTAAAAACAGTAGTAACTTGTATAATTTCAAAGTTGAGTTTGAGTTCTGCTTCACATTTGCTGAATGTCTTCCCTAAAGGTCCTAAACTTTTGAAACAGAAATAATTCATTTTAAAGTTCCTACATCAGTACATGTTTTGCTCACTTACCTAATGCATTCTGAGCTACAATTGTTCACCACGATGTGTTTTAAGCTTTTATCACAGCTGTTAAGAGTGAGACTGAGCCAGGACGCTAATGGAAGTTATAGCCACAATGCTAACAATAGACCAGTGAAACTTTGTGAACAAACAGTGCATTATTAGAGGTAGTCAGGACATTGTGAACTAAATTCCAGCTGAAAAGATACAATAACAAGATATGTTTGCTGGGGGAGTAATTTATTGTAAAAAAAATAAAATTAATTAATTAAATTTAATTAATCTGTATAGTCCTTTTAATCTCTAACTGTATATATAATAAGCTGTTCACGTATATCACATGCGGTCAAATGACACTGTGCATAGAGGCTGTTAATTTTCAAATTTGTCAGAGATTAGCACTAGCATTGACACACAAACACATCTTTTTATAAACACACTTTGGTCCTTTGATGAAATATTCTCATTTGTAAAGTATTTAATAGGTTTTCAGAAAAACTACCAACAATTCACTGTTCACTGCTCGATCTTAAAGTAGTTTTTTAAGTAGTGAAGCCCCATAGAAATGAACTAAACAGGAAATAAACATGCCGACAGGAAGTTAGCATTTTTGAAAACAAATAAGCCAACTGACTTCTGTGCACAGAGCCAATTGTATAGTTCGTCATATACCCTATTGAAAACTGTTTACGTTTTTAACTAAGCAAACATAAGCTATGGGATATTTAAAGTTAAAGTGCGTATGACAGGTTTGAACGTTTTTCAATTTTTATTTAGTTTGGTTGTAATTATAAATGATTGTGGAGAAAAATGTGAAAATATGTTAAAAATACCAGGAAGTAGAGCAGAGTTTTAAAATGATGACATCACACTAGGGAGACAAGGACATTTTCCATTTTCTCACAACAGAGTTTTATGGCTTTGTAAACATACATTTAACAAAAAAGTGAGTTCTAGTGTCATTTATGGCTCAAGTTAAAAAAAAAACAATAGAATAGTCTTGGCCCAATTAATTATATAGACGCTAGACCAGAGGTGGGCAATCTTTTTTTCACAAGGGCCGTATTCAAATCCAAATAAGTGGGCCGGACTGCGATCATCGGTGTAACAAATTGTCATTGTTGCAAGCTAATTTCTTTAAAATAAATTAATAAATATACAAAAATGTAAATAAAAATTAACTTGTGTTTTATTTGTGTATTTATTGTGGCAACTTAAGACCAAAACAGCTAAATAAATCCAGAAAAAGCTATATAAAGATTACCACTTATTCTTAAAAATGTTTAGGGGGCCTGATTAAAACTGGTTAAGGGCCGCATTTGGCCCCCGGGCCGTAGTTTGCCCATGTCTGCGCTAGACCTAGCATGATGTCATCATTGATGAACAGGAAGTACATTCTTAATGCTAAAAATGGCCAAACTGGAATGAAATTTGAATAATGTTTAGTAAAACCTTAAATATAATGATCTTAACTACATCTTTGTAAAATGAGTATGGGCACACTAGAAAAAATAACATGGTTTCCTTCCTTTTAAGTCCAGACTCTAGTTTAGACCTCTTTTCTAATAGTTTTTAAGAATTCTTGGCCATAGTTCCATTTCCATAAAGTTTTTTATATCAAATGAAAGTTTTGACAATGTTGCTCATATAGCAAGTTTTTATAAGGACGTTTTCAAAGAGGCGATGTTCTCCACTGCTGAAACGACTAAATCGATGCTAAGACGCTCTCCTCTCTAATGCATTTATTTTAGTTCTGCAGCAAAAAGCCCAATTTGTCTTGCACACAGGCTGAATACTGCAGACTCCTGAGAGCATGCACCTGAACAGTCTCTAATACAGATGAATGCACAAGGAGTCTGAAGTCTGTAATGCTCTCAGTACATTTAGTATAAACGAAAAGACACAAGGAGAATGAGATACTAGATACAGAAGAATCATATAATCATAAGAGACTAGTTGTGTTAATCTACATTTAGGAACTTCATGTTAAATTGTATGTGGAGTGATTCATTCAAGTGCACTGTAAAACATAAGGCAGTTTAACTTAAAAATGTAAGTACAGTTTCTGCCTTAAAGTTTTATGTTGATTCAACTCATGTGAGTTGTCTGATATTCTCTCTCTTTCCTAATTTCTTCCGCTCTCTCCCCTCTTGCTCTTTTCTCTCTCTCTCTTTCCTCTATCTCTCTTTTTCCCTCCCTCTCTCTTTTTCTCTCCTCTGTCTCCTTCTCTCCCCTGTCTCACTCTCTCTCTTTCTCTGCTGTTTCTCTCTTTCTCAACTCTCTCTTTTTCCCCTGTTTCTCTCTTTCTCCCCTCTCTCTCTTTCTCCCCTCTCTTTCTTTCTTTACTCTTTTGCTCCTGTCTTTCTCTGTCTCTTTCTCCTCTCTCTTTCTCCTCTCTCTTTCTTTTTCTACTCTCTTTCGCTCCTGTCTTTCTCTCTCTCTTTCTCCTACCTCTCTCCTCTCTTTCTTTCTCTACTCTCTCACCAGTCTTTCTCTCTCTTTTTCTTCTCTCCTGTCTTTCTCTCTCTCTTTTTCCTCTCTCTCTCTTTCTTTCTCTACTCTCTCTCACCAGTCTTTCTCTCTCTTTTTCTTTCTCTCCTGTCTTTCTCTCTCTCTTTTCCTCTCTCTCTCTTTCTTTTTCTACTCTCTTTCTCTCCTGTCTTTCTCTCTTTCTTTTTCCTTTCTCTCTTTATAACTTAAAAGTTTAAGTTGAACATCTTTGACTCATCTTGTTAAGTTATATCAACATAAAGATTTAAGTTAGTTTAACTTTTTGGCCTTAGGATTTTTTTCAGCGTAAGAGAACATTTATTTGTCAAATTTCAAGGAAAAATAGCAGGAAAAAATCAATAAATACATTTCTGAATTTGCGTACATGTTCTTGAATTTGCGTTTGTCTGGGCTAGGTTAATTTGTGTAAGTAACTACAAATTATAGGTACAAAAATTAGGTGTGAGAATACTTTGAAATTCAGTGAAAAAACATTGTTAATTTTGATACATTCCAGGTGACGCAATGATACATTCCAAATAATCTACACTCACAAGACTCAAAGGTTTCAGTATATTTGCAGAAGTTTAGCCCAGGCAGATCAGTAATTTCATAATTTTGACATAATTTGATGGCATGTCTTTTCTAGCAACACTTTTGTCCAATTAACATCATTATCATCATCATCACAAAAACAACCATTACAGCTGTATTATGTGTAATGACGTTGTAATGATGTTTTGTTCCATCGCACATTAAAGTTAGCTTGAAATGGATTTAGCTGCTCGTTTTGTGAAATATTCCTACATATTTTTTGTATAGAGCATTTCAAGCTATTTAATACTATAAAAATGTGGAAAAACTAAAAATCCTAAAGGCAAATGTGGTATGTTTTAGGTTGTAAAAGGCTGTAGGAAAGAGGAAGTCTGGTCTGTTCACGTTGTGGTTAGTCATAAAAATCCCCTGCTGTTTATGGACAGAAGCTGCTTTGTCACCTGCATTGTCATTTACACCAGAGATGCCACAAATGTGATGTTTTGGACAAGCACGTCTGGGGTTGGGAAAAATGTGAATGTTTGTTATCATCAAAAACACATAAACTTTGGTTTTGGTTTCAAAGTCAAGATAATTGAAAGCATTTCTTAACATGCAGGATGCAAAACTGATTCCACTTCTGACACTAATAGTAGTAGTAGTAGTAGCAGTAGTAGTAGTAGATTTATTGTTCTCATAAGGAAATACAATACAATAACACTAATCTTGTTCTCAGTCTTGCTTAACTTCTCACACAGTTTTTTGCAGAGCCTTGCACACAATTAATCTGGTTTATTTCTTCAGTCAGTGCTGTGTTGACTATGTTTTTATACCAGTATTAACTTGTAACTTTATTGGTTCAGTCACTTGAACCATGAACACACGGCCAGGAGGAAAACAGTGGATCAGCAGTAACACTAAACTACTGGATCATGTGATGGACCGACACAGGGAGGCAAGACAGAGGATTCAGCCCAGACGCTTCACTGTGGCCAACATTAGACAGGAACACAATTTCACTTATACGAAGAATTGTATTTTAATTGGCATTGTCAGAAGACTATGTTTTTTATTTTCCAAACATTCGGTATTAGAGTTGGTTGGTAAATTGTTTAAATGCAAAGTGAATCCATCTGTTGATTTTGTTTCACTATCATACAATAAAGTGCAGTTTTCACATGACTTTACATTTTGTGCAAAGAGTGCAGTTGGCACTAGAGCTGGGCGATATATTGAGTTATATTGTGTATTGAGATATTTACTGAACAAGATATAAATTTGATAGTAAATGTTGAGATAATGTATTTCTGGGTAAAAAGAGCTTATAAAACTGATGAGATTTTACTACAGTTACAGAAAAAAGTGACCAAGAGAATGAGAAAATCATTTAATTTTTCTGTTTATTTATTATGTTTACTTGTGCTATGCATAGTTATACAATATGTATTTATTTAGTTTTACTCAAAAAATAGTATCACCAAAATGTATTTATTCTAAATAAATTTACATTTCTACTTTCTAATCAGCAGGTATATGCTTAGAAAAAATATTTCATTGTCATTTAGAAGTTGTCAAGGTAGATCGTACATCGAGATTTAAAAATATATATTGATTTATCAATTTTTATCCATATCGCCCAGCCCAGTTGGCACATGATTATTACCATGATTTCCGAATTATAAACCACTACTTTTTTCTTGAGCTTTGAACTATGCGGCTTATAAGGCAGTGCAGCAAAATGATAGATTTTCATAGACTTACTATTAACAAGTGCGGCCTATATATGTACTTTATCATTTTTCTTACTTAAATCTAGTGGGTGCGGCTTATATTCAGGTGCGCTCAATAGGGCAGAAATTACATATTTTGCATATGTTTAAAGAAATGATAAATAAATAAAGGTTTTGCTATATTTATAACAATTTCCAAAAAATGTGAAAAAAGCGGCAAAAAAAAAAAAAAAAAGCATAAGAACAGATTAAATGTAAAACATTTTTATCAAAAACGAGTAAGTGGTGTAGTGATGTGCTCTATGAAGTATTCAATTCAACATAAAATATCAATAGTTTGCTCTAATGTAAAGACAAAGCTAAAAAAGTCTTGTAAGCGCTACGATTGTTAACGATTGTTAGCCTCATATCAATAATTTGAATCACATTTTATTTACAATGTGGACTCTCTCTCCAACATGAGCACAAAGTCCTGTAGTTTGAACACAAACCCACAAGAACATCCTCTCTTCTCTCTTGGTCACAATGACTATATATTTGACTATTTTCTCCAGTGTTGTTTAGAATCTCTATGATTGCACTTCCTGGTGAGCGTGAGAGCTGTGGACATGTTATAATTTCACAGGGCGTTTCTTGTCGACACAAAACTATCCCGAGTGTGTTTACTGGAGGTGCTCTCACAGACACCTCCGTCAGCAGCTTCAAAATCACTGCTTTTCACAGACTTTACTGTAATTATGGAGTGTTGCAAACATGACGGTGTGAGCATGTCAACATCACTGCAGTTAAAGTTTGATTTGGGGATTTTAAAATGTTGCTGCTTTGGTGTTTTGGTAGCGGCTAATTTAGTTGGGTGTTTACTATTGGTTGGGTTGCTTCTTCCCAATTTATTGAGAATTTAGGGCTGGGCAATATGGCAAAAAAGCTTATCACATTTTTCTTGGAGCCAGATCACAATTTCGATGCTATCATACTTGTAATTACTGGTCTATTTTTAATTCTGTCTATTGAAAACACCATAACGTACACAATAACGTCTCTATTCGACACTTTCAACATATAAAGGGATTTTTTGTTTATCAACACGGGCGATGCACGCACACCCGCCTCCAGAAACAAATGCTGCTCATAGACACAAACAGTGGAAACAAGTCGAAAAAGCAACGTTGTCAGATTACTACAAGAGTTTATTACTTTGCGAAAACAAACGTTATGCTGCTAAAACAACATTTGTGAATGAAATTAGACCTTACGGCCCTTAAAAGTTCCATTCAGGTGAGTGAAAAAACGGCGAGAAAAACACTTTCTCAAGCTTCAGGAGACAAACGTCAGACCGGTTCATACCAGATTAAAACAGCTGCTCTCATCCTGTTTTGTTGTTTTATTCAAAGAGCGGGTCTTTCTGTATAACGCATGCGCAGTAGAGCGGAAAGTGACGTCGCCCGAAAATCTCTCTATAAGAGACACACAAAAAGAGAAATGTGCTCATGATACTTAATAACATGTAGTATAGATATGTATTTCTGTGAGACCTTTCAACTGTGTGGAGATGTGCTGGCGTATTACATTCTAATAAGTGATAGAACCATTTCATAAAACAAGAGCCAGTTTTTCCATTGTCATTAAAGCTCTAAAAGCAATGGCACAGGTGTTCAGTCTGGTGATTACCATTAATGACTTTTAGGTCCATTAACTTCTTAATCACCCTACTTTACTCAACTGCGTCTTCTTTATTTTCCCCAACACAGTTATGCTACGACCCGGTTTGCATACTTTCCCCAAATCCTTATGCTTAACCAAATTAACTTTACCTAAGCCTAACCTTACTCAAATTTCTATTCCATATTTAAAAATGCAAACTTTTGCTAGCATAGTCACCCATGCAAAGTGATGTTAATGTGATATAACTGGGTGAAGAAAAAATCAGGATACCCTACCCTTAACCTTCTGCCCTTCAACTGTATTAAATATTATTGATCTAGAACACGTGTCATGCGGCCTTCAAGAACTTATAAGGTTTACTTTAGTTTGATATTAGTGCCAGTAGTAATCTGGGTGTTTAACTTAATGAAAGGATTTGCCTGAAACTTAAACAGTAAGTCATTTTTCAGACTAATTCAGATGTATATTCAGTAATCGTCACTTCAATAAATATACAAAAATACAATTATTTGTATTATGTCAAAAATTGATAAGTTAATTTAAGTTACAAATGGCCCTTCGAGGAAGACCATGATGTCAGTGTGGCCCTTTGTCAAAATGAGTTTGACACCCCTGATCTAGAACGATGTAATGCAGGGCTATTCAATTACATTTAACAGTGGGCTATGGTAAGAGGGCCGGACTGCAAAACTGAACTATAATAATGTTTTAAATATTCGATTTCCACAAATATTAATATTACTATTTCCAAGAAATCTACTTTTTCAAACTAAAGACTAAACCAAGTCTTCATTTGGATTACAGTACATCAGATGCAAACTATAAACAAGACTAGACCACAAAATCTGAGCCGTGACTAAATCAGGACTAAGGTCTTGATTATTTAAATGGTGCAACTGAATCTGGAACAAAAGATACATGCCCATAAATAAAATCAAACAGCAAGCAAATTCTCATTTTAGCTTTTGTTAAAACTGAATCAAACACATTGAAAGACTGTTGTTCCGTCTCAGTGTCAACTTGAAAACCACAGCGTGAGATCCTAGTGGTTGTGTGTTCCCAGCAGATAGCAGTGTATCAGTCTTGTGTGTTGTGAAAGTTCAGACTGATGCTGTGTCGTATCAGTGCGTTGCCATGGTTATCGAGAGTTAATGACAGATAAACGAGAGGAGGAGCTGGAGGAGTTTTGACTTCGCACTGGGTAAAGTCTGTACACTACAGCTGCACAGGAAAAAATATGTATACTTGAGTCAAATATTTAAATTTGATAAGATTGTTTACATAATATAATATACCATATTGTTAGTATTTTCTTAGCTGACAGACAATTCTGCTGTTAAAACATAATAACCACTTTTAGCAACAACTCCAAAACTCCAAGAAGATTTAAAATTTATTGCGGCGTAATTACAAAAAGTTCAACACTAAGTAAGACATTCTAAATTGCCTCTGTAAATGTTTCCATCTCATATGTCAAAAAATGAAGCAAGCAATCTACAGTATATTATAAGTTTGAAATTGATATCTTTTACTAATATCTTGCAGTGTGTCGTACTGACTTTAACCTAGACCTAAGAGCAGTTTCTCATTCACAAGGGAGTCATGGGAAAGGAATAAGATGAGAAGCCTTTATTATATGTTTTATTGTTAAAGGAAACCACAGCGCACAGAGGGATTATACGCAGACACAGGAAGAACATGCAAACTCCATACTGAAAGACCTTGGGCCACTTGGGAGTCAAACCCAGGATCTTTTTATTGTGAATGTGAGTGATTTTCTTTATAGAGATCTTACTGCTTTGGCCTGTAATGTTCTACAGTATGGCATTAAAGGGGACATTATGTGAAATCGACTTTTCTGCATTGTGGTCTCTCATATTTACGTTACTCAAAGATTGATTGTGTGTGCATTGTCCAGTGCTCAGAAATTCCGTGTCTTCTCCTACCACCTACCATCAGATTCCAAGTAAAACATGTAGGGTTCATAGCCACTTTACAATGAAGAGGCGTGGCTTATCAGTTCTGCAGTTTTGAACATGAAGTTAATGGACTTGATTCTATATCTAAGCTGTTGTAGATCATTTTTGTGTTTTACAATGACATGTGAATTATTGATCGGCTTATGCCATAGTTTCTTCCTAAATATACAAAAAAATCACAATAGGTCACCTTTAAACCGCTCGTTAATCCCTCTTGAATTAAAGTTTTGTTCATGCTTTATTAATGCATGATTAGTTATTGTAATTTGTGTTTAAAATGCAGAGATTCTTTTGGATAAGCACCTACAAATGTTTCAAGATAGATAGTTGTTCAACAAACTCCAGTTAGCTGTAAAATGTTAAATAGGTGCTATTTTAACTATTTTAGCACCAAGAGTGTAAATGTCCCCCATCATCATTAGGTGTGGCCAGGGCAGAATAAGTAAAACATACAGTCATTATAATTGATTAGAGGCTAGAAAACCAGAAGCAATCAAGACGGTGTGTAAAAATAAAAAGTAGAGATGTCCGTGGGCCGGTGAACAATGGCCCTGTGGTCTCCGTCCGTTTGATGAATGAGTGTTTTTAGCCGGAACAGGAAGTTGTGTCCGTTTATGGAAGAGAGCAGCCGCCCGAAACCCAAAACCCTAATGAGTACATGCGGCATAGCTCTGAACCGCAACAGCCCAGCGTGTGAACCGGCCAATCACAGCGCAGGACAGAGGAGAAGGGGACTTTCAGAATAAGATGTTTGACTTGGGAATACTACTGTGACTTCTAAATGGCAGCAAGCAAGGTCACTTAACCGCACATGTTAAAAATACAGGAACAGATATAACCAGGGTCATACTCTGGATTTTGAAAATATAAAAGCACAGACTTATTAAAAGGTGTATGCAATTTTGCTTCCTTAAAATGCAAACAAACAGAAATCATTCTTTTTAAACTTCCTACATCAGTCTACACGTTTTGTTTTGTTTTAAGCTTTTAGGAGCGAGACGTGCTTGTATGCTAACAGCTGTGAACCACAATGCTAACAACAACACCAACAAACTTTATTACATTATTAGTCGTAGTTCAGGATTTTCTACTATTGATGTTTGTTAAATTAACAATCTGAAGTCCTCAGATATGACCGTTGTGATTCTGAGCTCTACAAAAATAAACTGATTTAATAATTTGGTTCTAGCAATACTTGAGCCTCTGATGTGTTTTGAAGAGTGTCAGTATGCTAAAGTAGTTACAAGCAAACTTCCTAGATTTTAGTGGACAAACGCTCTGTTTGTAGACATAGACAGAACCTTGAATTAACTTTCATTGCTGTAATACTATATATATTTTAAGTTATTGAAAATGGAAAAAAAATAAAACTAATTGACTCTAAACAAGATCTTGATCCAAATAGATAGTACAAAGTAGGGATGAACGATATACGATATTATCGCTAATTCCCGATAATTAAGGGTCGCAATAAAATAATCGTGGCGTTTTTTCATAATTGTGACAATCGTATGTGACGATAATCGCAATTATAGCAGCATGCTCGCACCTGTGGTTTCATATAAGCAACTAAAGTCTGACTGCTGTGAACATTGTAAACATTTGTTCACTTTGAATCATTATTGATTGTACTTATACCAAAATACAATACGTAGTTGTTCAAACACATACATATTGTGCACTAATAAATATTTCAGAGATTTTGAATCTGTGCACTATTACATTTAGTAAATTATCGTGATAATATGTTATCACGATTATTTTGGTCACAATAATCGTGAGTGCAAATTTGAATATCGTCCCATCCCTAGTACAAAGAACAAAAGTAAGCCCATAATTACAAAAGATTTTTTTTCTAATTTCAAGCAAGACTCATTTTCATATATTAAAAAATACACTGTATAACTTTTTGGCCAAAAAATAAGCTTAAACATAAGCAAGTATTTCTGGTTTAAACAAAATAAATTAAAAAAAAAAAGGTCACTTTACTCTGAGCAGCTGGCATGCCCACAAAACTAACTACTACAGTATTTGGTCAAGAGGAGGGCCTCTCACTGTTTATTTCCATGGAAAAGTATTATTACAGAAAACTTAACTATCCAAAATAAGAATGTTCTAAAATTATTAATTTATTTTCTTATTTGAATTAAATTGTGAAGTTGAATTTTCACCTCCAGAAAGTTACACAGTGCACCTTTAAGTAGTGTTAGACATTGTAATAAAACAACTATACAGCAAAAGCAGGCCTATCTCATTAACTTTATTTAACTTGACTGAACTATCTTATATTTAATCATAATTTGATGCTTTGTGACAAACGTGCACGTGCCTCCGTTACTGTCATCACCGTCGTTGGATTAATCAATTATAATCATGGCTCTGTCCCTGTTGTGTGTGTGTGGGTCTAATTTAGTTCTGCTTTACTGCCTGTCTGATCCTGTAACACTCCATCTCAATTATACTCACATTTAGAAAAGCCCGCCCAGGCCCGGTCTTGCACAGCTGAGCCGGTTTGTAGTAACGCACTGTAAAAAATAATGTACAGTACAATACATCAAACTACTTTGACGAAAGGATGTATTTACCTGATGATCTTATATGTTTTATCATTTTATTTACAGTATGTTTATGCCTTGTTTGTTCTTGCCCAGATATTTGTCAATGGGATAATATATTTACATTTTTTTGTCAATTGTTCAAGCTAAATTATCATGTAAATAACCAGAAAGATTGTATAATATAAGCTGCTACATCATTTAAAGTGCATATGCTGTGGACATTTTATTTGTACATTTTTATATAATTGCTGCTTCCTTATCAAAGACATACATGGAGTTGTGTTTTATTCCAGTCACACATGTTTAACACACAAATCTAGCATATTTATAAGGCTGTGTTTGCCTCTTAAACTAAAACACTGCGTTCTACCTTGTGATGTCATCATGTGTTAGCAAGCGCTGAGCAAAGGTAAAAGTAACTGTTCAAAAAAGCATTGTATTGTACTGTATTGCAAGGTAAGACAGCTAAAAGTAAAGTAGCTGTTAAAACTAGCATCTAATAACATCATAAGGTAATTTAAAGGCTGTTGTACAAAGTTTTTTAATTCTGTTATGCTTTCATACGAATAAATGTTGTTGATGTGACGCGGTGTAGTATATTGCAATGTCTAGATCTAATTAAAGAGATCTTCATGCTCCGAAAATCAGGAAGTACAGTGTTTAGCATGCCTAATGTTTTGTTAGCTGTTTTTGCTCAGAAAGTCATAGTAGTAAATAGTTATGATGTTTGAAATGCATTACATATGAGAGCAAAACATGTAGACAAACTGTAATAAGATTAAAATATAAAATATATTAAAATATTGCTTTTGTTTATGTTTTTTAAGAAGACAGAAATTGTGTACTGTGCCTTTAAGATGCTAGAGATGTAGCTAGAGAGTTTTTTTCTAAATGTTTGGTGAATGAAAACACTTACAACTTAAATCCCATGTTTCTTGAGGGGAACACTTAGACAAATAGGTTTTACATAATAGTTTTTTTTTATGTTTTTTGTGGTCAGTCTAAAGAATAATATAAAGTTTTTAACATATTTTTACAGAAAAAAGAAACAACTGACAACGTTCTATTAGGACACCAATATATTTACCTAAAACTTGAAATTAGGGGGTACTTTTGAGTGTGAGAATAAATTAAGAGGTTACTCAGGACAAAAAGGTTGGGAACCACCCTTTTTTGTACTAAGTAGCCTCATGTCAACAAACTGACATGACTCAAAGTAGCGGTTCCCAAACTTTTCCGACCGGGACCCTCAAAACAACCATGCCACCGACTTGCAACCCCCACTTCAAAATCAAATAGACTTTCTAATCATTTCAAGTTGTAAATCTGGTCAAAAAAGGGTTTAATCTTAGTTAATGTAGGTGTTTGCTGAGTTATTGGACTTAAATTCATTACAACATACTGTTTTCAATGTAAATAATTGATTAAATACATAACAATACTTGTAAACTTACATCTCAAAATCATTTCACGACCCCTAGAATTTGCTTTGCGACCACTTTGGGAACCACTGGCTTTATGTTCGCACTGGTCCATTTCACAAAATACATGTAACCTAAAAAAAAGGCTAACAATAAACTGGGACACAATGGGGTAATAATAAAATTGTGAAAAGGTAAAAAAAAATAAAACAGTGAATGTATAATATAAAGCATTATACATTAACTACAGACTCTGTTAAGTTATGGTCATTTTAACTAAGGGAATTTTTGTGGTCTAGTAATTTTCACGCAAAAATCTGTCAAAAATCTTGTATAAAACCTTAAGGCAACTCTTTAGTCTTTGGTTCTATCTAGTATATGTAACATGATAGGACACAACCTAACCAAAGCTATACTGTGATGACATTTTTGTAGTGTATGTGATGAAGAGATGGGAGGAGAGAGAAGGAGGAGGGACCAACAGGAACCACAGGAGCTGGCCTCAAACTTCCAAACATACAACAGCAGAAACACGCTGGACAGACAGGGATTTCACACTTGGGATTTGAACTTTGAATGTATTATCTGTCATTTTTTATTCGCAAGATTCACTTTTATAACTTTTACTTGAATATATTTGAAAGGGACACGTTTTATTTTGAGATAATGTTGCAAGTATACATATTTTTGCATAAGATTTTGATTTAAAGGGACATAAAACTAGCATATTCAGATGTTCTGTTAACCTGTTTGCAAAGACTTTGAGGTCACTTTTGGTGGCACAATTATTTTTAAACTCCTTCTATTATTTAAAAAGCAGTTTAACCTAATCGAACAGTCACATCTCTGCGTCTTTGGACATTCGTTAATATATATTTTTGCTTCTGGACGCACAGAGCAGCAGCAGTTTGTATGCCCATGCATGTGTGTCATTGTATCTGAGCTGTCTTAAGTTATGGAGCTGGACCGTTTGAGAGGGGAGGGGGCAAACCGGACCGTGGAGTCCCGCTGCTGTACAAGGTGGCTTTGGCCATGTGCGTGTGCGTCTGCGCGGCTCTGCTCCTCGCACTCATCCTGGGTAAGTCTGCTTAAATATAGGTTTGAATAGCCAAGGAGTGCAATGAATGTTTGGTGTAAATGAAAGGACTATAGCTAGAATGACAAAGGTAGAAACTTGAGAACTAAATAACAGTCTGTTTTTGACTCATAAACACTTAACAACATCTGCTGTAGTTCCTTGATAAGTCAGTTCACACCAGCATGGGTTTAAATATTCAGAAGTGCATTGGATTTCAACTGTGTTTGGTGTAAATAAAAGGACTATAGCCATGTGGAACTGTAAGGACTTAGCATACTTAGCAACATGCTCTATACATCTGTTTTTGGACTCACGAACACTTTACGACACCTGCCAAGTCACCTATTGTAGTTCTCCAGTTAAAATAGTCAAGAATGCAATGGATAAGCAACAGCCTCTGTTTTTGGACTCAGGGATACTTTATAACACATTTAGTATTTGCTTTAATGTCATTCTAATTTGCCGTATAAAAGTCCATTTGCAAAACTATATGTTTGTTGTGGAAAAACTGTCAAAATGTGCTTTTCTTTACATTATTATTATCTAGTTTTTACTGCTGTAAAATACATACATTTAGCTTTATACAAAGAGCAAACTACATGCCAATGATGACTGCTTAATGACACTTACCATAATGTTCACACTATGAGAGCACTGAATATCTAAGCTGCACCAAGTAAATTTGAAACAAAGAAGAATAAACTGTATAGTTAGTGCTAGTTATGTATAATCTATAGCTGCATCGAAGTATAGACCGCAGAGTTCAAACCTTGTGAAAAAAGTAGCTTATAGTCAGGAATTAAGGTACTGTATTTGGTTTGCAAATGAACTCTTTAAAGTTACTTATTTCTCATTGGAGATGCAAAGGAAGCGAACCCACAATAACACAGGGAGAACATGCAGACTCCACCCAGAGAGATCATGATTTTAATTTTTGGATGCCATCAATTTTTGTAGCTCCTATTTTTACCATTGCTTATCATTTTGTTGCGTCAGGACAACGATCCACCCCCTTGATTTACCTAGACCTTACCTTTACCTTACATTATAGTATTAAAAAGTGTTTATCTCCATGACAACAAGCAGAGAACACAATCAGGTCCAGGTAGAAGTAAGAATGCATGATTTGTGACTTATTGGATGCAAAAAAAAACATTTATTTTCACACTGAAGAACGATCCACACTAAACAATACTATCTTCATAGAAACGCACCGCTCACCAGAAAAGTAATGCAACTTTAAATCAGTTTTTCCCCCAAAATCCAGCATGGATCTGTTTTTCAGCTTTTCCTATAGAATCCTATAATTTGTGTCTGCTCTAGATTATAGTATAGGCTGTGACTGTAATACTCCAGTGGAGCAGAGGTCTCGTACGGGACACGGCTGGTTCCTCGCGTGTCTGTCTATTTTTGGGTCATATAAGGTTTCACGTGCGCTACAAAAGCTTCTGAACCCCTTTAACCCCGAGTAAAGCACCGTGGGATTCATACTTAAAGAAACAGGCAATGATTTTATGTAATATAGATAAACAAGTGGTTACTCATTTTGTCTGTAACCGCAATAACAAGAGCTACACATGTCTTGGATCAGTTCAATATGTCAAAACTACTGTATATTGCAATGAATAGAATGAAGTTAAAGATAGCTACAGTATACAATATTTGTTACTTTTTCAAAACTGTGAAAAAGGAAGTGTATATTTAGAATTTTTTTTACTAATCCTTTGCTTTCACATGTTGAGATATTTGGTAATTTGTTTAGCTTCAGAAGGATTTTTTAGACACTAAAAACAGGCTTACCCTCTGCACAGCCAAAAGCTTTCATTTGAAAGAGTCATATGGTGATTCACCTGGCTCTTCTTACAGGTTTGTCACTGGCGTGAAGAAGTTCTGTTGCAGAGGAAAAAAGCACTGGTTGATAAAGACAGACTAGCCTTTATTGGCAGTAATTTGGATCTTAGTTCCAGATTTCAATCAATCGATCAATCAATCAAACTTTATTGAACCAAAAGTACCTTGGAGTCATTTGTTTTGAGTTTGAGTCTGCTAGCATGAATATATTTTCACTTAAACTGCCAGAAACAGCTAAAAATGTTCTGTCTGTTGTAGCCTTAGATCGCCAATTATACGAAATGAATGAAGTCTGTTTAAGTTTCATAATGTTTACTTTTGATACATTTATGTGAAATCTTACTACAGTCATGAAAAACAATTTAGACAAAAGTTCACTACTTAACTAAAACTAAAAAAAAAGTACAGTACTTTTAGTTTTTTCTGGTGAAAGTCAAAGTTCTGCTTTGAGTAAAAGTATAAAAGTAAAACACTGGAAATTTACTTAAGTAACAAAGTAAAATTGCTAAGTTGGAGTTAGGAACTTCATAGTGTAAAATGGCTTTACAGTGAGGACTTCTAATGAAATTGTAATTAATCTTGTGGCAAATAAGGAATTGTTAGAAATTAGACAGCTTTGTGCATTTTTAAATTGCTTAACTGGAAAAAAGTATCGATATAAGATACCACAGCAAGTCTGTACCCTCTGTGGATTTAAAAAGTAACTAACTTGTTCTAAAAATGTAGGAGTACAAAGTACACATAATTCATGAAAGATGTAATAAGTAAAGAAAAAAGTCACCAGATTTTGAAATACCCAGTAAAGTATAGATACTTAAAAAACTACTGCAGTAAAACTAAGTGCAGTACTTAAATAACAATACTTAGTACTTGCCATCAATGAATTGATGAATTGACTTTTGTCAGTGGCCTCGAAGTTTCACTTCCTGCTCTTAGCTGCTCCCTTAGGTTTATTAACAAATAGATATTGTGTTGCTGAGCTAATATGTAACTTAATTTTTTATTAATTTATTTTTTAATTCATGTAAATGAGAAATATAACATATTCTATGATGGTTCTTGTAAGTGTTGCTGCAATCAAACACTGACGTGACAAATTTTGACTCAAATTTTGCACTGACTCTGACTGGGGAATGACCGTGCTTTCCATTAGGGAAACATGAAAACAAAAATGGCATAAAATAGACATAAAAAGGTCATTTGGAAAAGGCAATTCTGAACACACAAGTCTTTGGAAGTCGATTTGGAAGTGGGTGTCATGGCAACCAGAGAGCCAGTCAAGAGACATCTGTTCTCTGCACTTGACACAATGGTGGTACCTGCGTGCTAAAATCTGATCTCGTCACATATCAGACGCTGGCAAGGCAGAGCCTGGATAGTACTTGGATAGGAGAACGCTGGAAAAGCTGGAGCCACAGTGTAACAAAAAGAGCAGATTGTTGTTGTGCCCTTCAACAAAACACTTGCCACTCCCCTTGTGTGTAGCTTGAAAGGTGGAAAAACGCTGTATAAAAAACTCTGCTGGTGCAAGCTGTCAGAACTTACACAAACCCTGAGCTAAATGTGATCAAGGCTAGCTTACGAGGAGGATTTTCCCTATTTTCCCGTTACATTTCCCACTGCAGCACCCCAGATGAGTTTTATTAAATGAATTAGTGTCATATTGTGTAAACACATTTGCTGTGTACAGTTGTTTATGTGACCACAGGGAGCTGACTGAGGTAATTAAAAGTGAGTGCATATTTTATCAGGGAGCAGCAGATGTCAGTGTCAGGAGCAAACAGCAGGTTTATCACACTGTGGCTTTGCTAAATAAACACGGTGCATCTAATCTGTTGGACTGAACTCCAAACATCTGTGTTAATTGGAAAAAGATTTCAATTATTCCTTTAGTTGAAAGTTTACAGTAACACGGTAACTGAGTTTAAATTGAGTTTGTTAAAAAGAAGACGCATGGGTGTAGTCACTATTAGAAATGACCAGGTTTAAATTTTGTAAAGTTACCTTTTGGATACTTCATGGGAATATAATGGACCTCATTTTTAAATACTTCTTTGGAAACTGTTTATAAGTTCCACAGTAAGAGGATGATGAGGAAACACTGCGTCTGAGTCATAACTTGTTCTTCAAAAGCCAAATTCCATCTAACATCAAATTCCAGCTGTGAGAGACTGAATTGACTTGACTCGAGTCACACTTTTTATAACTTGTGACTTACTTGGCTTATGATCCCAAAGACTTGACCCTTCGAGACTTGAGATTCGACTTGACTTGAGACTAATGACTTGATATGACTAAAAATCACAAACAAGGACATTTTACAACGTTCAAGGTGAAGCAGAAATGTAGGTAATAGGTCATGTTTATCAAGGACAATGTAAGCACGATGGCATTTTTGCATCTGTAGTCCTGGGGAGGGGAGAGGGGAGGCACATTGGACATGTTTTTTAGTTGTGAAAATAAGTTTGTCTTTTGTGACAATTTGAATATTAAGATAGATTTATTTAACAGATTGTAGCAAGAGTAATCTTTTTAATTCTTAATTTCAGATGGAGTAAGGGCTCAAAACATGACAGTGACGAAGATGCAAAGGAAAAATGTAGATTTAAATTGTTTAAATGTTATATCATTTATAACTAGGGGTGTCAAATTAGTGCATTAATTGTGATTAATTAATTACAGACATATTAATCGAGTACATTTTTTAATCGCATTAATCTATTTTGAAATCTTTAACTTCATTGTTTCCATATGCGAGTTGTAAAGTGACATAAGGATTGTTTAACTTGACAACTTAGCAACAAAACACTTCCTAAAGTCTTCATTTTTTGCAATACTGTATATTAATATTTCCATCTGCAACAATAATGTAATGAATTAAATTGGATAAAAACAAAACAAAAACACTTAAGTTGAGTGTTTTTCTCTGACATTTTTAGATGAAATTAAAAATAGATTAATTAGATTAATTGCAGATCATAATTAATTAATCTCTTCATTTTTTTTTATCTATTGACAGCACTTATTAAAACATTTTTGCATTGAAATTGTTACAAATGGACAGTATGCAAAAATGTATTTCATTTTACAATGCCACAGTGCTCTTTAATGATCACTCAATCATGTATTTTTATTTGGTGATCTTTAAAATACTTGTCATGACTTGAGGACGATACAATGAAAAGACTTGAAAAAACTTGAAGCTGATGACCCACTGACTTGGACTTCCCTGGGACTTGAATGTTATGACATGAACTTACTTGCACATAGGTGACTTTCTCCCACCTCTGTCAAATTCACTAAACTCTAGTTAAAAAATGGCTCCACTAACCGACTTTTTACATAAAAATTAATGTAGGCCTATTTGCCAAGAACATTTCCAGTAAGATCTAATATTGTGAATGCCAGACATGTTCCTAGGAAGGCCTTAAGTACAAATTTGTTTTCAAGAATGTGTCACAAATGAGTCAAATTTAATCGTAAAAGCTGGCTCTTGATCACCATTTAGACTTACGACATCATCACAATCTACAATGTGTACACAGCTTATTGCAAAACTAAACATATTCTCCTCTGTTTTAATCTTTCAACAACAGATACTGACCATTCCCTGATTGTTGATTCATTAAAAAGCTATTTCCACTTTAGCTACAGCTGCTTATTCCCATGCGTGGTCTAACAACACCCCCTTCTCCTCTCACAAACAAGCATATCTTCTATACAATGGCACCACAAACCACCAAATGTAATTAAGAGAACAATCATTTTTCAAATTGCTCAATGGCTGTGTCTGTCTGAAGTCACATTTTCCATTGTAAGCTCTATTATGCAAGACCCCCAAATGTTAATTAAACTATTGCATTCAAAGCTTCTGCCTTTAGTCCGCTGAATGTGCGCTTTAAACTGTGGTTGAGGGGGTGGTCCCGGTATAAGGAGGGGTCCCAGGATGTCTTTGGGTTTGGGCAAGTCACTGTTAGTGAATGGAAACTAACATTTTTGTGGCTGCATTGAAGTGTAATTATGTTATAGGATGTATGTAGTTAGCACCCGCCCACTCGTGCTCTCCCACTCGGTCTCAGTCATGCGGGACACACTCTAAATGTTAAGAGAAATAGAGTGGTTCATCTTGAAAAACTAGGCTTTGCATCAGTGGATAAAAACAGTGTCAAGTGTTTTTAAGAGACTCAATGGAAGCTAAATGCCCTCAAGTTTTGACTATATATTGTTGCACATACCAAATGTAATCCTAGGTGTTTATTTATTTCATTTAAAGTGTGTTTTGTAAGTAATTCAACATTTGAGATCTCATCTTTTGTAAGCTACAAATACTCACAAGCTTGCACTAGCCAGCCAACATATACTTTTAAAATATACTATTATTTACCTGTTGTGCAGAGTGGTTAGATCTCCAGACTTCCAGTAAGGAGGTTGTGGGCTTGAATTCCAGATTGGATCAAATCAACATCTCTCCCCACAATCTCTTCAGGTACTCCGGCTTCCTCTGCCCTCCAAAAACCTGGAAGCAGAAGTCAATTTACAGCAATTGTCATTAAATTCCTATAGTGATTTTTTGTCTGTTTTAGCCCCGTGACAGGTTGGCCACTGTCCCAAAGTCTTGGCTGTTTCTCAAATTGCTGCATCTGAACTTTTAAATAACACAATTGAGTATTTCATTTGATACATAAGATGGGGTGACCAGATTTTCAAAAGAAAAAATATAATTGTAATGAAACAGAGAAAAGGCTGTATGTAATTGATGCACCAGCTGGTTTAATTCTAATGGTTCGTTCACTCCAGGGACTTTTTTTGCTTTAACCATTTGTTATTTTTATATCTTACTCAAACCCAGGAAGTACAGTGTAAACATATACTATGCGTCAGCAGTTAACTTTTAAATAAAAATGTACAGTTATATTCTCTAAGGTAATATTTGACACAACATCAAAAGAGTAGAACATATACAGTGAGTCTGTTAGGGATGGAAAAGAGTTTGAAAACTTAGAAAAACATTCGAAGCTTGTAGCAATCGAATCGAAAGGTCAGAAGAATTGATCAGTTTTGCTCATGAACTAAAATACTCATGCAGTCACTGACCTATACACACACAATAATTGTATATTACAAATAAGTATGCAATAATAGCCAGCCACAATGTACGAAGAAACAAAGGGTGAACTTATGCATGACCTGTCTGAAGGTGCATTATTATGTTGCGTTAACAACTGATGGGTGGACCTCTAAATATGGACACTAAATATTACAATTTACTATTAAAATGTTTATAGAAAAAAGTTCTGAGCACTAACAGTGTTTTTTTTTTTAAATGTAATTTATTATGGTTTATTTTGTGTTTTAAGGCAAAACCAAAAAAATGTTAATATAGATAAAATAACAAAATCGAAGAAAATCAGAAAAAACTTAATTGAATTGTGACTTAAGTGAATTGTCCCATCCCTACAGTCTGTGTATCAAAATGAGTCCAGGACCTGGAGACTTTAACACTCAATACACTGTGCCAGCATTGACTATCCAAACCTTACTATGCTTCCACACATGTAAGGAGGGGTAAATAGAACCAGTGGCCTTGGAGACAAGCTATAATGAGGAATGCATAGCAGACCACTTCTGTGAGATAAGTTGACTGAAGAATCTGATAATAATGTTAGAGAAAAGGCATACCATCACAGACACAGCTAACAGCATAGTACTAATGATAAAATGATGAAACTGGAGGTGGCCTTGTTAAGACTTTGCACGAGATGGACATTTCTACAACACATGGCACACAAGGCTCAAAATAAGGACTGCCCGAGTAAATAGTCCGGTCATTCCACTTTAAGATGAATTGAGTTACTTAATTTGGCAGCACACTGTTGAAGTCATGGCCAACATAAACACAGATGCATTGTGGCTTACGATCATGTAATTAGCAGCGGAAGGAGGATGTTTTGTTCTCTTTCGAGGAATGTGCAGTGAGTTTGTGGTCGCGCCAAGAAACGGTAAACATTACTGTCATCACGACGAGCCAAATCCTGCCCTCATGTTGATGTAATCACGCGGGAAATAATAATATAACGTTACTGAGTTTTAACCATGTACATCTTGCTTCCTAAGTCTTGACACAATTATTTTAAAAGAGCTTCTCACAAGTTTCAGAGACTAGCGTTAGCGCAGTTGCAGCCCAGTCGCTATGCTAACAGATGCTAGTGCTAGTGCTAAGCTAAAAACAAACCCCAGATCTAGCGTTAACGTTAAACTTAGGATGTTCTGTAACTTCAGATTTTAACTTACGCATTCTTCACCTCCCAAAAACATCTCCGTGTGGCCTCAAACGAAACATTTGTCTATAAGATGGTAAGAAAATATCCGTGTCGATATCACACATTTCATAGAGTGTCAACTCTGTGCCAGAAAAAGAAAAAGCGCTGTCAAGAACGGAGCTAGCCGAGGATTAGCGTAGCATAGTGTTAAAACATTTTTCACACAGACACATTTTTTTTTTACATTAGGGACAGTAAAGAAGCATAAAACTGAAATGAGTTAAAATAAAATGAAAATAAAATTAATAATAATAATAAAAAAAAAATTCTTTGTGTTTTTTTTTTTTTTTTTTTTTTTTTGCAGTCTCCAGTCAAAAGTCTACACAGGAGGAGTTCTGTCTGACCCCAGAATGCATAGAAGCAGGTAAGACACTATACTTACTGAATGGTTGACAATGCAATGATCGTTTTTTACAATACATTAACTAAAAAATACGAGTGGATAATAGACATTAAAAAAAAAACTGTCAGATTATTGTTTATCTTTCTGAATGCTTGCTATTATAATTTTATGATATAATATAGTTTGGGTCTGCAATTGTAAATGGAAGGTCACGGTTCAAGCAAAGGGGGGTTTGAGAAAAAAGTCAATGACGGGAACCATTGCTACTATTTTGATGTTAATATACAGTATATTACATATTCACTAGAGCAGTGGTTCTCAACCTTGGGGTCGGGACCTCTCGTATCATGTGAAAAATTGAACATTAAGATCTTAAACAAAGTGTGACAGATTGAATTACAGTGATAGATATATACTCCTACTTGCTAGCCTACAAGATGAGTTTATCAAGTCTTGTATCACTTTGCAAATAGCCTACTATTTGTGTTTGTGGGTCGCAAAAGTCTACGGTTGCTATTTCAGGGGTCACGACTGAAATAGGTTGAGAATTCTATTAACCAATTATCAACAAATCATTTAGGCTAATTATGACTCTGCATGGTCTTGACTTGAATTGACATTTTGTTTTTACAGCCGGCTCTATTCTGAGTAAGATCGACCGCTCGGTGGATCCATGTGAGGACTTCTATTCGTACTCCTGTGGTGGCTGGTTAAAGGAGAACCCCATCCCAGAAGACTCGTCGTCATATGGGATTTACCCGTGGCTCCGGCAGCATGTGGACATCAAACTCAAAGGTATGAAGTCAATATTTTGAGTTCTACAAGACTTATTCTGATGAAAGATAGTATAGAGACCAGTTGAGCTTAAGATGAAATTTATTTATGCCACCCTTTGTATTTTTATCTTCTTTGCTGAAGTTTCTCATCTGCCAAAACTGTAATGGGGGAAAAGATGTACTGTATTGCCAAAATGTTGCTGATACCGATTTCTGTTCCAGAGCTGCTGGAGGCTTCTTCAAACGCAGATGAACTGGAGGCTGTGAAGAAGGCCAAGATGCTTTATCGCTCCTGCCTGAATGAAAGTGAGTCCAAAACAGGAATTATTTTAGGAACAAGTTTGCATTTCTATGTGGGAGCTTGAGCGAACACAGGAGGGAAATGTTAATCTAGTAATTTTCAGTTTTCCTTGCAAACAGTATAGAATTCCTTTCCACAAGTAACTATAATATCCGTAGGTGTCCTGGAGGAGCTGGACGCGGGGCCCATGCTGCAGACCCTGAGGCAGCCTGAGTTTCGTTGGCCCGTGGTGGGGGAGGCTCTGGGGGGACAGTACGAGTGGTCCCAGAGCCAGTGGAGCCTGCTCAACACTTTGGCCCAAATGAGGAACCAGCACAGCAAGAGCGTCCTCATCCGTCTCTACGTTTCCCCCGACGACAAGAACTCACTGCATTACATCATCAAGGTCAGACTGGGAATTTTGAGTTTTGTTTTGTTCACTTGATCTATTAACACTGCTGCACGTTTTGTCCTGATTCTGGTCTATGTTTAGTCCTGACTCTGGCCCATGTTTAGTCCTGACTCTTGTCCACGTTTAGTCCTGACTCTGGTCCATGTTTTAGTCCTGACTGTGGTCAATGTTTAGGCCGGTCCCTGAGGTTCTCAGAGTCTGAGATGTACTGTGGTGCTAGTCCATGGAGAGACATCCATTTTAATTTCCAACAAAACAAAAGGTGAATTAATTATTAGCTAGTTATAAAAATGTAATGCTTGAAACCAGTTTTTTAAATTGGAGATATCAGTTGTCAGTTTCATCAGTTTTTTCCATTCGTCTTTTCATATATTTTTCAATGTAGCCTACTTTTTTCTCCGTGTCTGCGTAGATGTTTTCCGGCTGCTCCGGTTTCCTCCTACAGCTAAAAACATGTACAATGTGCCTCCTCTCTCCCCTTTCCAGGACTACAGATGGAAATGAGCTGTAAGCTAGAATCTGGTACAAGCATATCTGCCTTTATGCTTAATGTAATTGTACATGTCCTTAATAAACATTACCTTAGCTTACCTTACCTTACAAATATTGTGTAACTTGGAGCCAGCTCAGTCACTGAACACAAAACATTTCATTGACACAAAATAAAAGCCTTAGAATTGCTATTGGTCTTAAAACTCATACAGCAAAATGGAATTGTCCCTGAAAGCAGCACAATGGCCTAAAAAATCTATGGTCCATTTACAGTTTTGAGCAGTGAGAGTGAGAGTTTGGACTTGATAATTATAAAGGTGTTTGTCTATTGGCAGCTGGACCAGGCGTCCTTGTCTCTGCCCTCCAGGGAAGACTACACCACCAACACCTCTGCGGCCAAAGCGGTGAGTCAGCCTGGTCCTCGTCTGTCAAACACATCGTCAAAGTGTCCAGCAGCAAAACACCGACTTATTAATGTAGAGAAAGATGCAGGAAGACACTCGCTGAATCAGCATTACGAAGTTTAGCCACTTTGTTTAATCAAAAGTTTTAATCCATTGATTTTAGAGGGGTGCAGTATTATTCAAGAAGAAAATGGGTGAATAAACACTTATTAGTTTAGAATTATCATTTGATGTGATGTCAGTGGTGATGGATGATACAATATAAGTGATTTTTTTTCTTTTTGATATCAAATAATACAATGGCAAATATTGAGAAATAAATCCAATACCATTTTCCCCTTGGCACTAAGAGGTACTGTAATTCAATGTTTCCCCCTTAGCTTTAACTGATCTAAGACATAAATGTGTGCGTAAACTAAAACATGAACATTGTATATTCAAATTGTATTAACATTTAATTTTAAAGTTGCCATTTATGCATCACATTATGATTGATAATGATATTTTTACTTACTAGTGAATAGCACCTAGTAACTTTGTAAATCTGAGTTTTTAGTTTAGGTCCTCTTTATTAGGTTTTACAGTACAGTGGTTCTTAAAAAGGGGCTGAGGAACCCCTAGGGCCCCAGAGTCATATGCTGGGGGTCTCCTTAAATTTTAGATAACACTGATTGCTTCTTGAACTGTGCTTTCTTCTGATATATAATCTCAAAGACACTGGGTTTTTACGTAAACAAGCACACAAATGAAATGTGGACTATGAGACAATGTTTTTTCTTTCAACATTTATTAAAAACATGGTTTGTGCTTCTGAATTGTAATGTGATGCAAATATGGGTCCTTGAGACATTTTCTTACTGACAAGGGGTCCCTGGCCTCAAAAAGTTTGAAAACTCCTGCTATGTATGTTCATTCGTAACCATGTAGTGCTGGGGCTAAGTGTTGTGCCATGAGTACTTTCTTTACAAATACATTACATTTAATATGAGATTGGGCTGTGAGATACTTTGTGCAGAAAAAGGTTAAGAACTGCTGGTGTAAGGGACAGTAATGTTGATGGACTAAACAACTGCTAAGGCTCATAATTTATTTTACTGTAAATGTGGATACGCCCCATGAATATATTTGTCTGTGTTTCTGTTGTCAGTATCGAGCGGCTCTGCTGAATCTGATGGTGGACACGGCCGTGATGCTCGGAGCTCAGCAGAAATCGGCTCAGACGCAGATGGAGAAAGCTCTGGCCTTCGAGACCAAAGTGGCTCATGTAAACTCACACTCGAGACACACACAATGGACTACAATGTAACCAGGATGTTTCACAATTATTAAAAAGGCTGAGTTTTGTTCAATTGAAATGAGTTTGCATGCTCCATTCAACCCAAACTTTTTGTATTTTGTAATTTTCTAGCTTTAGCTGCACAATTGTGAACAGGAAGTCGACAGAAAGACTAACAGGGATGTCAAGATTATTAAGTTAATCAATAATCGTGATTATTCAAGTCACAATATAATCGTAAGATCGTAAGAACAAAAAAATAATAGTCGTGGCAGTTGTAGAAGTAAAATTAAATTCCTATTGTTCACTCTATATACTAGGGATGGACAAAATATCAGTTACAGCTTTGGCAACAGCTGGGTTTATAGAAAAAACACTAATATTTGGCACATACAGTATGTTGCTATGTTATGTCCCAAATATATACCCAAATATTTAGATGGTATTGTACTGAAAAGTAAATTTGTGGTTTAAAATTTCAAATATTGGCATCAACAAACAGCAGGAAGTCAAATAAAAATTTGCCAAAAATAATAATAATAATAATAAATAAATAAATAATGTCATCATTCTGAAGCAAAATTATGTCTTTCAATCCATTTTAGATACAGGCAATATTAGTTTTTTTCATTCAATCTCAATTTAAACAGAAGTTCTGTCAAATTAGCATTTTTTTTTCATTAGGAAAATTTGATTTCATAAAACTAGTCACAAACTTGAGGAAAAGTGACATGTTTGACAGAGATAATGAATTTTGGTAATAATCGTGAATAATCGTCAAATTGTGACATTTTGTTTTGCAATAATTGTAACTCTAAAATTTGAACATCAGCTAACATCAGTCACTTTTTGGCAAATCTTATCATGATGTCGCAGATTAACTTAATTAATTATTAATATTTAAAATGTGACTAGAAAAAACTAAGGCAACTCATTATCTTAACATTTTTAGTTAAGTTGATATGGTCGGGATTACAGTGAAGAAGAAGAAAGAGAGAATGGATTTAAAATGTGTAAAAGGGCAGAAACTGTATTTATATCAATGTTTGGCTGTAATTGGTTGGTTTTTTTTGTGCACAGATCTTGATTCCTTATGAAAACCGGACCAGTGAATCCATGTACAATAAATACACAATCGCACAGCTACAGAAGGCAGTTCCACAGGTAAACCCGAGCACAAAGCAGCTTATTACAAACTCTCTTATTACAGACTCTCTCATACATGTGACTGTTCTCTCTGTGTGTGTGTGTGTTCAGTTTGACTGGCTGGGTTTTGTGAAGGCGGTGCTGGAGGCTTCGGGACATTACACTGTCTCCTCGTCAGAGCAGGTCATCGTCAGAGCGCCGCAGTATTTCAAAGAGCTCTTCAAACTCATCGAGGCCACTGATCCAAGGTACTTCCAATAAGACTGCAAAAATGACTGTGGAAAACCCATTGTGAATGAGTTTAGTTTAAGCTTGAGGTCGTGCAAAGTTTTCTTATGTTTTAAGAGAAAAGTGATGTTGTGGTTCACACATTTTTACTGTATTAAAAATGTAAACAAACAGAGGTTCTTAATTTATCCAAAGTCACATGTTTAACTCTCTTACCTTATGCGTTCTGAACCTCCAAATTATTCCCCATGAAGAAGCACTTTTATATTTTTATTGGAGAACTCCAAATCTTTATAATTTATTTGAAACGTATTACACTGTGTGATTCAAAACTCAGTTGCTCCAAAACATTACCTCTTAAGCTCTTCGCCCTTCATCTGAGATTACAGTCTTCAATTCTACAATGTGAATACAGCTTGTATTAACGCAGCGTGAGTTTGAAACTGTTTTAATCTCTCCAGGACTGTAGCCAACTACGTTCAGTGGAGGACAGTCTTCTCCAGAGTCACTACACTGAGTCGACGATTCCTCTACAGATACTTGGACTACGCGCGGGTTTGTAATCTACTGTTACTTTGACTTGTACACCAGTAATATTTGTAGAGAGATCTTTACTGTATATTTCAGTGCAGACTGTTGTATTTTTATATATATATATATATATATATATATATATATATATATATATATATAAAGGCAAAGTAATGTGGGCTCAAAGTATATACAGTAGTAGATAGAAGTAGTGATAATGTTAACACTGGGCATCCTTCCAGGGTTTGTGATTGACTCTATGGTTGCCACGATACACACACTATATGTGGAGCTGGGCTTCAAATGAGCTGCAATATTTACTAGTCACAAAAGGCTTCATTGACTGGAGCTTAACAGTATGTCATCCTTGTTTTCCCTGCTTTATGTAATTAACTTAACCTAGACTAAACCTGGATAAGTTTCTCTTACCTCTCAATGAAGCTGTGCAGGGGCCGGGTTTAGAGAAAACTGACCAATCAGAACAACCGAGCTGCGGTCTTCAAACGCGAGGAAATGTCAATCATGAAGCAAAATATACGGGTATAAAATCTAAGCGAAGGAAATGTGCTGCAGCCTCAAGTGGAGTCTGTGCTTAAGCGACCAATCACAGACACAGAAGTTTAAATGTCATGCATGGATATAACAGACTAAAGCACAAATGTGTAGATATCACAAACATTTAATAGATCGGCCGCTTATTCTGAATGAGCTGTGTCTTCAGTTCAGGCAAGTCTTTTGTCTGAGTCAAAGTGATGCGTGAAGATCCACAGCCAAATGCGCACAAAGTGCAGTCATTCAATATTTCTTGACAATGAAAGAGTTTATTAATCATCACACAGATTAAACAGGATTCTTCAGTCTAGTTACATATAAGATCTCATCCTCCTCTTTATAAATAGGCTACATGCGCATCCCATTGATATAAAATAATACGCCGTGACTTTCACATTTCCTCATTTCTCCGCTGCCCTCTCTCTGTCTCGCTCTTTTCACAAACGCCTAAATTCTCGTGTCCAATTGGCCAGTGCCTTGTCTTTTTAACTTAATCGACAACTTATCCTGGTCCGGAGCAGGTTATGAGTTTGCCGCATGTTGCCATAGAAATCTGTTCCGATAGGACGTGATCCACTTTAGTAGGACCGCCAGACCAGGTTTAAACCCACCACTCCACAGATGTTTACGTGACACATCACCTTAATCTAATGAACCTGTTTTGATCAAGCCGTGCCTCCTTGCTTCTCCTTGTCCCTCCAGGTTACCACGGGAACGACCTCTCTGACCCCTCGCTGGGATAAGTGCGTTAACTACGTGGAGAACTCACTTGTTTACGCCACCGGTCGCCTGTTTGTCAGCGCGCACTTCCAGGAGGACAAGAAACACATGGTACTTTTGGATTATTTTGTGTAAATATTAGAATTGTGTTTATAGTTGTTTGTTAAGATGTTTAGATGTTCAAACTGTTGCAAAATAAACCCTTCAACTAAAGGCGTAAATACTTAAAAGTGCACTGTGAATGACTTTTGGTGGAAAGTAATTACGTTGATTCCACGATAATTTCTCAGTCAGAGGACGTAAACAGCAGCTTACTGTCATTATTTTCTTAATTAAGTGAGTTTGGTAGCACTTTAAAAGACCTCCACGGTACCTACCAGTTAAGTACCGTGTCAGTTACTAGTAACTAACAGTGACACTTACTAGTACTTACTCTGGTACTTACTGTGGTACTTACACTGGTACCTAGAGTGGTACTTTGAGTGGTACTTGTACCAGCAGTTACTAGTACATACCAGTGGTAGTTACTGTGGTACTTACTGTGGTACTTACACTGGTACCTACAGTGGTACTTTGAGTGGTACTTGTACCAGCAGTTACTAGTACATACCACTGGTAGTTACTGGTACTTACTGTGGTACTTACACTGGTACCTACAGTGGTACTTTGAGTGGTACTTGTACCAGCAGTTACTAGTACATACCACTGGTAGTTACTGGTACTTACTGTGGTACTTACACTGGTACCTACAGTGGTACTTTGAGTGGTACTTGTACCAGCAGTTACTGGTACATACCACTGGTAGTACTGGTACTTACTGTGGTACTTACTGTGGTACTTACACTGGTACTACAGTGGTACTTTACCACCAGTATTGGCATGCTGGTATGGTCGTAGCCATACCAGCATGCCAAAGCCTGATCCAGTCAGATCTCAGAAGCTAAGCAGGGTTGGGCCTCGGCAGTACTCGGATGGGAGACCACAGAAGAACCTCAGGTGCCACAGTGGGGCAACTTCAGTGGTACTTACTACAGTAGTTGACAGTCAACTACTGTAGTAAGTACCACTCAAGTACCAGTATGTGTCACTTTAGAACAGGTCCCGTTGTTACTAGTACTTAACTGTCAACTACTGTAGTAAGTACCACTGAAGTACCAGTATGTGTCACTTTAGAACAGGTCCCGTTGTTACTAGTACTTAACTGTCAACTACTGTAGTAAGTACCACTGAAGTACCAGTATGTGTCACTTTAGAACAGGTCTCATTGTTACTAGTAGTTGACGGTCAACTACTGTAGTAAGTACCACTCAAGTACCAGTATGTGTCACTTTAGAACAGGTCCCGTTGTTACTAGTAGTTGACTGTCAACTACTGTAATAAGTACCATTGTAGTACCACTATTTACCATTATGTATCATGGTATTTATCAATAAATGTTGGAATTAAGCTAAGATTGTTGTAAATTGTTTTCTGTTGTTTTGTTTACTGAACAAATAATTACTTTGGTATTTGTCAATACCCAATATTGTAGTGACATAAATAAAGACAGTGGTGCTTTTTTAACACTTGCATTTTATTGTTATTCATAATTTATAAGCTCTACTTTTTTAATTTAGTACCAATAATATCACCACTGAAACATATGTGTGTGCCACAAATTATTAAAAGTGGTAAGTGTACTAATAGTTACCACTGTAAGTACCAGTCACTGATGACACAAGTACCACCTTAAGTACCAGTGTAAGTACTACAGTAAGTACCACAGTAAGCACCAGTAACTATCAGTGTTATGTACCAGTAACTGCTGGTACAAGTCCACTATAGGTACCAGTGTAGTACAGTGTAAGTACCGCAGTAAGTACCACAGTAATACCAGTGGTATGTACCAGTAACTGCTGGTACAAGTACCACTCAAAGTACCACTGTAGGTACCAGTGTATGTACCACAGTAAGTACCAGTAACTACCAGTGGTATGTACCAGTAACTGCTGGTACAAGTACCACTCAAAGTACCACTGTAGGTACCAGTGTAAATACCAGTGTATGTACCACAGTAAGTACCAGTAACTACCAGTGGTATGTACCAGTAAATGCTGTTGCAAGTACCACTGTAGGTACCAGTGTAAGTACCAGTGTAAATACCACAGTAAGTACCAGTGGTATGTACCAGTAACTGCTGGTACAAGTACCACTCAAAGTACCACTCTAGGTACCAGTGTAAGTACCACAGTAAGTACCAGAGTAAGTACTAGTAAGTGTCACTGTTAGTTACTAGTAACTGACATGGTACTTAACTGGTAGGTACCGTGGAGGTCTTTTAAAGTGCTACCGTGAGTTTTCTGTGCCTTTTAGTTTAATAAAAATTCACCCAGGAACGACTAAATATGAACTTTTTAGACACAAAACTTAATGAACTTTTGACTTAACTCCTTAAAAATATTACATTATTGAACAGTCATGTTTTATTTAACAAATGTGCTGAAAAAGTACTTTGTTCTAATCATTTCAACTAATGTCTGATAAAGAAGAAACTAAAACTTTTCTACTTTGGAAAGCAGGATGAATATTCTTCCTCATCTAGATCAGACCTGGGTAGAAACAACTCTCGGACAGTTTTAATTTTGGCCCCAGCAAGTCTTTGAGATTAAGTTTTACTCTTTATTTTTATTTTATTTGATTGATTTAGCTATGGAGCTTGTGTCTTTGCTTGATGCCCCAATATTTATCTCAATAAATGGTTAAAAAAGTAGATTAAAAGGCCTGATTAACAAAAAATTTTGGTTACAAAAACGATAATTTGTCATACCAATGACTGTGGTCTGGCCCTCCACTATAGATATACAGTAGATTTGTTTAATGCTGTACTAGGGAACATTTTAGGCAAAGCAATGGCATAGCACAATAACATCACAGGCCAATCAAGCAAGGGGTTGACTTTGTATCAGAAAAGTTACTTTGTGCAACAATAAGTTATTTGGAGTTGTGTTTAATGTCATTTTGTGCGTTTTGTCAAAGTACTAACCCTCAATTATTAAAACAGGAAAAACAAATGAATGTATACAAACTTAGCAACTGTTTTGACAACATTTGTATTGACCTAAGCTAAAGGGTTAGTCCTGGTTTGGCAGTGGTTTAGACAAGTCTTAATTTTGATCAAGATCTTTACATAAGTCTGTGGTCACCAGATGGAGGAGCTGATCGAAGGCATTCGCTGGGCATTCATGACATTTTGGAGAAAGAAATGACTGGATGGATAAACGACGAAGCAGAGAGCCATAGAAAAGGTAAAGACGAATAGCGATACCACTTCACAATGCATTTAAGACCATAATACTGCTGTATCTATCACTTCGACTAGATCTCTTCTTATTTTGATTACTACATATCATATTACATCTTCAATCATCATCTTTTACTTCATTATTTAAAGAATGCATGTCCAACCTTTCAAATCTCATAATTTAATGCCCTGAAGGATTATTTTTTCATTTTTCTCTCACATGATTCACTAATTAAGCCATGACTGTCAAAGACCATTAAAGAAGAAACATACTGTATATGCTTTTTTGTTGTAGTACATTGTATTAGGCAGCAACTTGGACTCTTCTCTCTTTCACTTATTACTTAACTTGGACTTGTCTCCCTTAATTAGGACTTGATTAGACTTGTCTCTCTTGACTTGGGACTAAACTCAAACTTGTCTCTCTTTGACTTGGAACTTGGACTTGTCTCTCTTGACTTGGGACTTGACCTGACTTGTCTCTCTTTGACTTGGGACTGGACTTGTCTCTCTTTGACCTGGACTTGTCTCTCTTTGACTTGAACTTGGACTTGTCTCTCTTTGACTTGGGACTTGGACTTGTCTCTCTTGATCTGGACTTGTCTCTCTTTGACTTGGAACCTGGACTTGTCTCTCTTTGACTTTTGACTTGACTGGACTTGTCTTCTTTTTGACCTGGACTTGTCTCTCTTTGACTTGGGACTTGGACTTGTCTCTCTTTGACCTGGACTTGTCTCTCTTTGACTTGGGACTTGACCTGGACTTATACACTTTTTATAGATAATAATCTGATTTTTAGTCACCGCGGTGAGTAGGGGGGGCGCGAAATATTTTCTCTTTTCCAGGGGGGGCAAAAAAAATTTGAGAAGCACTGAGATACACAGAAGTAATGTGCGTCACTTACTGTATGTGCACTGAGATGAACAAAACATGCAGCGAGCAAAGGGTAATTCAAGGTCATTTAAGCTTCAATTTTTACTGCGACAACCTGTTATTTTCTCTCTTGGCAGATACAAGTACAGTAGTTTGTTTCTCTAAAGTTCATCTCTGTCCACAAACTGAACTCCAGACAATAGGATAAGTCGTGACCTGGACTAGAGGCAGACTCGAGTCACTAGTTTGATGACTTGAGACTTGACTTGATAAAATAGATAAAATTATATAAAATTATGATAAAATTAAAGACTTGACTTGGACTTGAAGGTCAGTGACAAACTAAAACATGTCCCTCCTCACTTCTATTTTTGTGGCCAGAAATGAAAATGGAACAGTTTATAAAAAATACAAATGAAATTGTAGAAATACATAATGTGTTTGGTAATTTGATATAAAGACTTAAAAAGACTGGACTTGGACTTGTCTTTTTTGACTTTGGACATGACTCGGACTTGTCTCTTTTTAACTTGGGACTCGACTTAGACCCGTCTCTCTTTGATTTGAGACTTGATTTAGGCTTGTCTCTCATTCACTTTGACTTGACTTGGACTTATCTCTCTTTGACATAGACTTGACTAAAACTTGTCTCTCTTTGACTTGGGACTTGACTCAGACTTGTTTCTCTTTGACTTGGGACTCGCTTTGATTTGTCTCTTTTTTGACTTGGGACTTGTCTCTCTTTGACTTGGACTTGTCTCTCTTTGACTTGGGACTTGACTTGGACTTGTCTCTCTTTGACTTGGACTTGTCTCTCTTTGACTTGGACTTGTCTCTCTTTGACTTGGGACTTGACTTGGACTTGTCTCTCTTTGACTTGGATTTGTTTTCTTTTTGACTTGTCCCTTTTTGACTTGGACTTTCTCTCTTTCACTTTGACTTGGCTGGGACTTGTCTCTCTTTGACTTGAGGCTTGACTTGGACTTGTCTCACTTTGACTTGGGACTTGTCTTTTTTTGACTTGGGACTTGTCTTTTTTGACTTGGACTTGTCTCTCTTTGAATTGGGGCTTGACTTGGACTTGTCTTACTTTGACTGGGACTTGTCTTTTTTTGACTTGGACTGTCTCTCGTTGACTTGGGACTCGACCCGAACTTGTCTCTCGTTGACTTGGGACTCGACCCGAACTTGTCTCTCTTTGACTTTGGACCTGACTTGGACTTGTCTCTTTTTGACTTGGGACTTGACTTGGACTTGTCTCTCTTTGACTTGGATATTGACTCAAACTTGTCTCTCTTTGGCTTAGGACCTCAGACTTGAAGCCAAAGACATGAGACTTAGAAAACAGTGATTTGGTCCCAGCTCTCAGTAACTTAAACTAATGTGTGTAAAGAGGTTATTTTGTGCTTTGCTTACTCCTACTTCTTCTGCTCTTTCAAAACACTGCTACAATATTGACTTAAAAATCATTCCCACATTGACCGAAGGCAGAGCAGGACCTGGAGAAACCTTTGCAGCAGTGTCATTGTGGCTTATGTAACCGCTGAATGAAAACATCTATTCGAACCAGTTTTCTCCCTCTAGTTTCGGCGCAGGGCTGAATATTTTCACGGTAAATATAACTTTTGTCTGTCCTCGCAGGCTCATGCTGTCCTGCCAAAAGTCGGATATCCAGAGTTCATTCTCAACGACACCTACCTCAATGAAGACTTGCAGCAGGTTAGGAGAAGTGTTTTTGGTATTCAGCGAGATGAATCAAAAGGTTTGGGTCTGTGCACTGCAAAAATGAATTTCAAGACCAGTTAAAATGCTTGAGTCTAAGATTTTAACCTTAATATCGACACATTTAAAGGTGCACTATGTAACTCTCTGGAGGTGAAAAGTCATCCACACAATTCAGTGAATTTAGAAAGTTAAAACCATTGAGACACTCTGAATGGGGATAAATGCATTTTATGTCATAATATGAAAAGAATCAGCTAAAGGAACCACTTTTCTATGGAAACAAACCTGAGCGGCGCCTACTCCAGCCCTGTAGTCCATTTGTGGCTATGCAAGCCTGTTCAAAGTTCAAACGCATATTTTTTTTTATTTGCTTAGTGTAAAAATACATCTAAATTACAAAAAACATGCTTTTATTCAAGTTTTGTTTTATTTTATTTAATTAGTAATAACTAATTACTTTTTCAATACTTTTTCTCCAGCACAGCTAATAATAAACAAACTGTAACTAGACATGACTTCCAGTTCATTCCACACTGGTTAGACGATCTGTGCTTTAGTATCGAGAGTGCTCTCTCACTGGCTTTGTGTCCTAACCTGATCGTTTTGCTGTTTTTTTAGTTACAGTTTGCTGAAAACGACTACTATGGAAATGTGATGCAAACCCTGCAGTTCATCGCTCGCTCTGACCTCGCCTGGCTCGGGAAGACCGTCCCACGAACTGAGTAAGTTTAGGCAGCTTAGTAGTGCTTGATAATAAATATAAAACAAAGATAATACTGCTTTTAGTTCAAAGTGATGTGACGTCTCAAGTCATCAAAATAGTGACTCAAGTCCACACCTCTGCTTTACTGGCGCCACTATAGCCAGAGTTTTTTTAAATTATTATTTTAGCATAAGTACAAGGTTGTTACAAGTCTATACCACACTCTTTGACAGAGTTTGAAAGCATGAAAATAATTTAAAAAAGAGAAACAACATTTTTTTCAATTTTTTATTCAACTTTTAATACTCGTATTAAGCCGGAAAGTCACACTGAGATTCAGAATCTCTTTTTAGGGGTGTTTTGGGGGATAGGAAAGGGCAGCCACTACTGGATATGTTTTTAGTGGTAGGAAAACCAGAGCACCCAGAGGAAAGATTCGTGAAAGATTCGTGAACGTGCAAACTCCACATACAGTAGAAAGTCACTGTCAATCTCCAGACGTTCTTGCTATGAGACCAGAGCCTTTCTAATTATTGTTGCCCCAATAATAATTAGAGATGTTACAGTTAAATTCTCACAACTATAGACTTAAAGGAGACCTATTATGTAAAATGTACTTTTCTGAGTTTTTAACCATGTTACAACAGTGTTCTCTCATCATTAGTTAACCAAAGTTGTATTTGAATTGATTCCTGCATGTTTGGTTAATCTTGTATTATCCTGCAGCTGAAGCTTCAGTGCTCAGAAATCCCCTGTCCTCACCTACTACCTATCCCCTCCAACATGTCTGGATTTACTTGCAATTACTCAAAAACTAGGATTCCGGGTAGAACATGTAGGGTTTAAAACTGTCATGTAGACACTCTCCAACACCAAAAAATATACATTTTTAAATCTGGGGCTTAAGTTAAATCTTATAATGAAGTGGCAGGGCTTATCAGTTCTGCAGTTTTGGACAGGAAGTTAATGGTCCTGTTTCTAAGCCGTTTTAGATCATCTTTGTGTTTTGCAATAAACAAAATGTGAATTATTGATCTGCTTATGCCATAGTTTCTTCCTAAACATAAAGAAATCCCTATAGGTCTCCTTTAAGGACTTGGAGAACTGATTAAGTAATTAAAATGTAATACATTGACCAGCCCCATTAATGAATAAACATAGCTTAAACCAGCTCAAATTTAAGATACTTTTAAGATACACATGTGTTGAGAAGTTGTGTCTGTTTTAAAATGTTGTCTTGCCAAAAATACTCAAACACCGCATTTGTCCCACTGTCATGCATAATATAGACACTCATTAATACCGATTGCTGAGGTGCTAGAACAATAGGATCTGGTTTAGAGCTCAAAACATGATTTAGCACAATACCGCTCTATTATATTAAACCATTTTTCCATTAGTTTCCCCTGTCAGTGCGTCGTATTAAAATGCTGTGCTTGTTTCCATTACAGATGGTTCACCAACCCCACAACAGTGAACGCCTTCTACAGCTCCTCCACAAATCAAATCCGTAAGACCATTTAATCATCACACAAAGCACTCACAAAGGGATTACACAAGTGTGACTAGAATAACGTTTTATACTGGGGTTTATAATCTCAGGCAAATCATTTCAGTTCAGGAGGTGCTCGATGTTTTATAGTTCTTGTTGTGTCCATGGAGCTGCTGCTGCTTTGTCTGGAATGTTCCAAGATATAAAATGATGTATTCACCTTATTCTACCACGCCCACTTTTCTTGGCATTACACTTCCTGTTTTTAAGAGAGGGGAGGGGTGCCTGAGGGGGGCCGGCCCTGGGGGGCACGTGCAGTTTGCCCTGTGGTATGGCTGGGAGGGAGTCCTGGGGGTGGATGGTGGTCCGGGTCGCTCTCTGGGTCTGGTTGGTCGTCCCTTGTGGCTCCTCAGACGTGTCCCTGGTGGCTTTCGTTTGGGTTCTCTCGCTGCCTTTTTGAGTTCTCTTGCCTCATGGGCGGGCGGGTGGATGGATGCCGGGGTGAGTGTGGTCTCCTTAGCCGAGGTGGCAAATAATAAACAAAGACTAAACAGGATTCTGGAACAATGACATAATAAAAAGGCTGTACAACACAAACATACACAAAACACACAAGTCACACACACACTCATACACTCAGATCATGGGACCAGAGGGAGGAAGGGGGGAAAGAGAAGGGTGCCCTGTCTAGGCTACCCCATGTACATGGGACACAGCCTTGGTATATAGATAGATAGATAGACACTTCCTATTTAGCTCTGTTAAGGTAACTAACAAATTAGTATGTCTGTATTGTGGGGCAATCTCAAGTACATGTAATGTAAATTAAACCTGAGTTTCATAGGCTAAACACCGCTAAACAGGAAGTGCACTGCCAAGAAAAGATTAGAAGATTTTCTAAGTTAATATTTGAATCAAGCTCGAAAGGAGAACATATGTCTGCTATTCCAGCTTGTTTATGCCAACACGCTGCTCCGCTTTTGTTTGCTGATTAGACGACCGTACTCTTTGCTTTTGGGGTATCTTCGACAATTCTGCGATACCTGACCTAGCAGCTGGAGTGAAATTAAACTGATTGGAGGCACCAGAAGTTTCATAAAGCGACTGGACAAATGTGGAACATCCAAATAAATATTTGATGCTGATACAAAATGTCACAGCATTCCACAAGTTGAAAATGTAATACAAAAAATAACCCTCTGCAAATAAATTGAAAAAGCACTGTTGTAAATCTACCAGCATTGCATGGTTGTTTCTGGTTGTCAGACATAAATCAAATTCAAAAACATATCAGAACAGAGAGAGAACTGACTTCATATTCTGTAAAGTGTAAAAAATGAAAAAGGTGTTCTTTTCTTATTTAGGATTCCCTGCTGGAGAGTTACAAAAGCCATTCTTCTGGGGAACACAGTATCCAAGGTAAGAACAGGAATATATCTCTTCATCTTTGTATTTATAATCAACTTTATTAAAAATGTGTGACTAAACATGACAAAACTGCCTATTTCAGATCTCTAAGCTACGGAGCCATTGGAGTCATAGTCGGCCATGAGCTCACACATGGTTTTGACAATAATGGTCAGTATATTTATTAGATTTTAAAATAATAAGACTTACTTTATGTATCATACTTTTGTTCCTGACAGGGCGAAAGTACGACAAAAACGGAAACCTGGATCTGTGGTGGAGCAACTCTTCCATAAACGCCTTCAACGAGAAAACGCAGTGCATGATCGACCAGTACAACGACTACCACTGGGAGGAGGCGGGGCTTCACGTACGAGTCGCCGTAGCAACAGATCGACACATCCTCATTTATTATGCAAAAATTTGTGATGAAGCAGGTGTTTCTTGTATTCCCAGGTCCGTGGTAAAAGAACTCTGGCAGAAAACATTGCAGATAATGGAGGGATAAGAGAAGCTTTTAGGGTAAGAATTCTGATTTATTTATAATTTTGTTGTTGTCTTAAAATATTTATCTTAGTCTGCAGTTTTTGGTAACATCGTCTGAGTCATCATGAATGTGCCTGCATAATTTTACAGTCAACGCATTGAAAAAGACAAAATGAAAAGTTATTTGTGAACTAAACAGGTCCATTTACTTCCTGTGCAAAACTGCAGAACTGTTAAGCCCCGCCTCTTTATTGTAAGATTTTAATGTGACAAGCAGCAGATTTTAAATTTGTCATTTGACCTATGTGACTGTTTTGAACCTTGCATGCTTTACTATGAATCTGAACATTTTTAATAACCACAAATAAATACAGACAAGTGAGCGGGGATAGGTGGTAGGTGAGAACAAGGCTTTTCTAAGCACTCAATCATCACCTGCAGGACAATACAAGATTACTTAAACATGCAGGAATAATTTTTAATAAAACTTTGAGTAAACTAATGATGAGAGAAGGAAAACATGATTTTACATGCAAATAGCCTACTGTTTTTACAGCAGCAAGACACGTATGTGTTCAGAGGGATTTTCGGTTAACATCACTTTCCACCCTACTGCGCATGCTTTATGCAGAAAGAGCTGCTCTCCATCTGATTAGCTGGGGACACTTATTTGAATAAAACCTCGAAACGTGATGAGAGCTAGCTGTTTCCAACAGGTCTGAACCAGTCTGACAGACGTCTGTCTCCTGAAGCTTGAGACAGTGTTTTTCTCGTTGTTTTTTCACTCACCTGAATGTAACTTTTAAGGGTCGAAGGGTCGAATTTCATTCACAAATGTTGATTTAGCAGCATAACTTTTGTTTATCTCACAATGATAAACTCTTGCGCTGGCTAGTGTTGCTGTTACAGCTTGTGTTAATCAGCCGCGTTGATAAATAAATAATCCCTCTTTAGGCACTATTGTACTATTATTATTTAAAGAAAATAATGTAAAATCAGTTTTGGTCTGATCGCTATATTGTTAACATTTCTATTCAGATAATAGAACGGATAATAATGTACTGTTTGTCTACTAAAATCCAGGACGTTCGCTTGTTGTTGTTATTAGCATTTTGGCTAACTCTCGGTATACCAACATTGCTTTTAAAAGTTGCGGTAAATATTTCAGAGTCTCAAAATGCATTAGGTAAGTGAGCAAAACAATGACAGACAGGTGTAAAAAGCTTAAAATTAATTTAATTTCTGTTTACATTTTTAAGGAAGCACAAATTGGGTCTTAATGTCAGAATACTAAGTGGTAAAAACGTATTTGTTGCTCACTACACGGGAAAACTATCCAACAGTTTTACTCGAGCAGGAGTCACAAATTATTACAATACACACTGATTCTGTGTTGTGTTTTCTGTGTTAGTTTCTTCATATTTGTGTTGTTTGTGCAGGCGTACCGGCGCTGGGTGGAGCAGAGCAGAGGTGGAGCAGAGGAGCCTTTACTTCCTGGTGTGGGACTGACCAATGACCAGCTCTTCTTCATCAGCTACGCCCACGTGAGTCTGCACCACAATTATAAACCACACTAAATAGACAAAATGTGTGAAAACAAGCAAAACGTTGAATGAAATCTTATATATAAACACGTATTGTAGTTTATAACCTTATTTTTAGGCTCAAATCTCTATAAAAGTGTGATTAAGTGTGAATGAATGTGTTTTGTTTGTCACAGGTGAGGTGCAACGCTTACAGAACAGAAGCGGCGAGAGATCAGATCCAGAGTGGAGCCCACAGTCCGCCGAAATACAGGTCAATACTGACATGAGTCTGACTCTATACGGTCATGTAGTGTGCAGAGCAAAGTTCATACTAAGAATGCACTGATACGATACTGGAATCAAATATTAGGTATCAGAGCATTGTCTATTCAGAAAAAATATGCTATTCAGACACAACAAAGCGGTTAGTTAACACAATTACTATTACTTATTTATTTATAACACAGTTTTTTGTGTTTGCCAATGGGGTAAGAACAATTTTCCTAATCCATTGGCAAATAATCTGGATTGAAATAAGAAGCAATTTCATGAAATCCGTTTGAAACACTTTGAAACAAGGAAATTAATCTATGTCTCTACAATAAATCAAGCTTAAATGAGTCAAAAAAAAAAAAGGGGGGGGGGTGCACGGTAGCCAAGTGGTTAGAGCTCTGGCTTCCCAATAAGGAGGTCGTGGGTTCGACTCCGGGTCGGACCAACATCAATTTCTCATGATCTCTCTAGGTGGAGTTTGCATGTTCTCCCCGTGTCAGTGGGTTTTCTCCAGATACTCCGGTTTCCTCCCACCTCCAAAAATATACATGTTTAGGTTAATAGGCCATCTGTAAATGTTTGCTGTAAATTTCCCCTGTGAGTGAGAGAGTGAGTGGTTGTCTGTCTAACCTGCGGCAAGTTGGCCACTGTCCAGAGTGTTTCCCCGCCTATGGCCCAAAGTCACTGGGATAGGCTCCAGTCACTCGCAACCCCTAACGGGATTAAGCAATAGAAAATGAATGAATGAATGAGTCAAAATGCTTAAAATTGGTATCAGGGCCGTATAACTGCATAATATGTGAAAAATGCCAAAATTTAGGTTTGTACAAAATATCTATTATATAAAATCTGTTTTAGTAATGTTAGCAACTACTGTTACAGCCTCAGTTACATTTAAAAACAGCACTGAGCCAACGATAAACAAGGACTAGACCAGGATTAGCCAAGTCTGAACCAAGTCTAACTAGTATTAGGTCAAAACCAGGTCATATCCAAAGCAGAGTTACACCAAAACTAAATCAGGTCCAAGGTAAACCCAGAAAGGATCCTGAAACAAACAAACAAAAATATATATATTTTCAATATTTGGAAGAATGGGTTGAGTACCAGATCAAATCTCTGGAGGGCCAATTTTGCACCTGGGCCTTGAGTTGAATAGGCCTGTCCTAGAATTAAGCAACTTTGACTTGTCTTGAAATGTATATTTTTAAGTGTATACAGTAGATTTTTGGGGGATTGTAGATGAGGTTTTTGATTTATGCAGCAGTGTGGTCCAAGACAAATTACTTTTTGGGGACAATAAAGTTTACCTAATCTTTCCTTTATGTGATGATCTGTCTCGCTGCAGAGTGATCGGAGCCATGAGTAACTACGAGGAGTTCAGTAAGGCCTTCAGCTGTCCGCAGTCCTCAGTGATGAACCGGGGGCGCTGTCCTGTCGCGTGTGGTGACCTGCTGTGACCCCCTGACCTTTCACCTCAGCTGCAGCGGCCTCAGTTTGATGTTTACAGACAGCGGAGCCCCACTGCTTCGCACAGAACATTCAGATCCAAACGCACAGGCGGTTCTTGGAAAGAGAGAGGCGACAAAAAAAGGACTAGAGCCATATTTTATTATTTTATTTACTGTACGACAAATAATTTTCTATGTTTTTTATGTTTTAAGAGTAATACTGTAAAGATATCTGTATAAATGTATTTTACTATAGAAAGTTTAGCTGCAAAAAGACGTCTATGCAACTGGATAATTATGTTTTATATAAACTATGTATTTCTGTCGTTATGAGATGAATGGTTGTGAAGAGCCTTTAATATAATCTGTATAAATTTCTTGTGAATGCAGTAATGTCCAAAATGCAGGTTCATAATGCTGTTCAATCTAAAATAAATAATTAATTAAATATATACATTACCTTCTTTCAGTTATTCTAAGTAAGAACATTAAAAGTCAGTCACAATGAGTCACGATTGTTAAAATAACTAAAATTGCAGACTTTGAGAGAACGGCTGTACCTTTTCTCCTCAAAGTATTTGATTTGGGACCTGACAAAAAAATAAGCAAATTGGTGAAGTGGAGATTAGGCCCAGAAAAAACAGCACAAGATACAAGACAAAAATTAGATGTCGACAAATTGTATCCAAGGAATTATCTATTCATCTCTACGGAAAAAAGGAGGAAGACGGAAGTCGTGACTTGGACTTGCAACTAGTGTAGTAGCACTCGTCCGGTCTTGGTCTTAAGACTGGTCTCGATACTGTTTTTTTAAAGGTCTTGGTCTCATCTCGGACTCAAGCACATTTGGACTTGGTCTTGTCTTGGATTCAGTTCTGTTTTGGACACGGAGACCACGTTTCATTACCGCCACGTTCTGCTAAACTTGCACCAGGAGAGCAGTGACCAACACTTGTTAAGCACTGCACAATAAGACAAAGGTGACAAGACAAATTACAAAAGGTGGTCTTGATTTGGTCTCGTCTCAATCTTGATCTGTAAAAGTCTTGGTCTTGTCTTGGTCTTGTCTTGGTCTTGTGACTCTGTGGTCTCAGAAAGGCCTTGGTCTTAATTACTGCGGTCTTGACTACTACATTACTTGCAACTGTGACTTGGTCCCACCTATAAATAATTTTATTATATTAACTGGACAAAAGTTTGAAGATGTTTTGTCACTCATGTAAGTAACTTCTTTAGTTCATTTATTCCTACAAAACCAAAATGTTTCTACACACTTGAGAGGTTTAGGCCTAAATTTTAGCCTTATTTGCCTCTCCATGACTTCAGAGAGTTTTGTCCTGTTTTCTTTGATGTAAAAAGTTGTGAAAACCACAGCTCTAGTGCACAGCGGTCTTAATGAGAGGATAAGTGGCGAACCATCTTCACTCTTAAAGCTTTTATCTTGTTAAAAGCTCTATGACCGAGAGACTACACCGATTTTTTACATCTATAGACTGAATAAATCAAGTAATATTTAAATGTGAAAAACTAATAGTCTAGCACAGTTGTAACCAGGCAGATCATAGAAAGCTGTACTGTAGCACCATCTTGTGTTCACTGCTGTTGCTACCAACATTTTTCCAAATATAGTCTTCTTCAAAGGTGACTGTTATCTGTGTGGAAACAGATATTATCACTGTAGTAATTTAAAACCATATTATAGACATAGTTATCACTTGAATCCAGTTCTACGTGAAGTCACAAACATCACAAAGGTCCATCTGGCTGGAAAGATTAAAAAGTGGTAAAAGACAGATTAAATTGATTAAAACAGCTTCTGCAAACAGAAACTAGCCCGTTAAAAGCCATTCCTTCTTTTATTCCACATTTGAAAAGCACTTAAATTAAATACAATTCATCTCAGTGAACATTTACATCTCGACAGTGAGAGACCAAAAAGTGGATCGATTCTGAAATACAAGACAAATGATCAGACTGTAGCGAATCACAAATGAAGCTATAATGATTAAAATGACCAGTTCCTGATGATTCTAGATACAGATGTGTCTGAAGCTGATCCATGCAACGCGTTAAAGCACTTATTTTGTATTTTTGTTCACAGCAGCGGCTTTTGTACAAATAGGATATAAACGGCTTTCACATGTTCGACAGGAAATATGGCGTCTGAGGGAAACTGCAGAACAAGGCCCTGTACTAAAACTAGCACAATGAGTTATTAAAAAGACTAAAAAGAGAGAGACCGAGGCCTGTTGCCGTGGCAGTTGCGGCGGCCATCTTACGAAGGGGAGAGGCAACAAAATTCTAATTGAAAATAATGTAAAAACAGTCAGATAATTCACAGATTAAAGGGGGTAATTCAACATATAGTGACATATTTAAGGTCTAAATATTACAGAGAACTGTTTTCTGTCTATGTCTTGGTATTTTTTCTCTGCACTGGGCTGGATTGATGCAGATTTAAAGTATTTTTGTGTGTCATTACATTATATGAGCACAACGTTCATCATTATTGTGCTTACTTCGCTGCTGCTACCATAAAAGGTTTTTAAAAGCTAAAGTATGTTTTATCAAGGTAAACTCTCCCTACAAAAGATGGTTGCCGGACTTGAACATTTGTTGCTATAGGTTACCATGGCTACGTTGTCTGATTATAATAACTCATTGAACTAGCAGAGGTTACTTCAACTCTGGTATTATCTCTGCAAAAGTAAACACAGACTGAATTCAAATAATGTTTCAAATAATTAGTTAATTTTGCTTTTGGGCATATTAATCAATCAGGCAAGTATTGGTATATCTGAAAGAGGCAGTAAAATTGCAATTTGAGACTCTTTCTGTACAAAAATATGTGTCAAAAATAGTTTATTTAAGTGTTGTTTTTTTATTTGTTTGTTTGTTAGTTTTTTCTTATTTGTTCAATAACCTGCAGCCCTGATACAAAAGGTTCACGTTTTAGTTTTGTACTTAGGTTGTAGTGAAAAAGCCATGTGCTGGTAATTCTCCGGTTATGCACATGCAAGGATTTTAGTAAATATTAACTTATTATAAACAGGGTTCATACAAACTCTAACTTGACGTTTTCCATGACTTCTCCAAAACAACTGGCTCTGTGCACACAAAATTAGTTGGCTTATTTATTGTCAAAATTGCTAATTTCCTGTTGGCATGTTCATTTCCTGTTTAGTTCATTTTAATGGGGCTTCACTGCCTCAGTCTTAAATGAAAAAATACTTTAAGATCGGGCAGTGAACAGTGAGTTGTTGTGATTTTCTCTGAAAACATGTTAAATACTTTACAAATGAAGAGAATATTTCACCAAAGAACCAAAGTGTTTTTATAAAAAGATGCATTTTGTCTGTCAATAAATACTTTTAGCTAACGCTAAAGTATGACTATTTAAAAATAAACTGCTTCTATGCACAGGGTCAATCTCCATGATCTTGTTTAACTTATTCAAGAGAGAAATACAATCATTTTATGAATTGTTAAGCATAAATAAATGAAATGTTAAACTTCAAATGACTGTTACATAATGATTGTTTGATTAGTGCTTAGTCACGGTGATGCAAGATATTTTTATTTTGCAGGCACATTTTATAAAGACGTTTTTTCCATCTGTTTTGATTGTTAGCTAGTTTTGAACCCAAAATGTATAAAAGTGTTGTTCTGATACTAAAAATACAATCTCAATATTGACGCCAATTTTGTTACGACGATTATTATGCAAAATGCTATTTTTAAAACAAGATTTTAGAGTGGCATTTTAGCAGCAAATAACTGTACATTCTTTATTAAACCCTGTTAGACCGCTGGTTATTATGATTCTCTTGAGCTGCAATACTTTCTCAAATGAGCATCTACAGTAGTATCAATGAGGATTTGAGTTTCTAGAGTTTTGGCAACCCAAACTAGAAGGCTATTAGAATTCTGGACAATACTGAGAGAGAAAAAAAAAATCTCATAAATGTGTTACATCTCCCATTACAACCTAATTTTCCTGCACTTTAAATTACTTAATATACAAACTCTGCTATACATATAAACTTGCATTGTCTAATTGAAAGTATACAACATCACTTATTAAATTTTAATTGTTAGTTAGCTCTTTTTGTAGCTTTTTTAACTGTACAATATACTATTATTTGAATTTCTTCAAAATAGCATTCACCTTATTATCTAAAATTTGATATATTGCCCAGCTCTAGCCAGGGGTGCCAATTTGGAACATATGCAAAAAAATTTAAATAACTTTATTTTAAACAAGTTAAATTAAACCACAAGATTCAGCGCTAAGAATCAGTAGTAAACACTCAGTGCGTTTACATGATCAGGGAAATCAGACTAGGCTAGAAAACCGGACTCTGATTTCCCCTCAAACCGGTCGGACCAGTTTTGCTCCTGTTTACATGAGAGAGAGAAACCGATTACCCTGTAGAGACATGTCCTGCTGTGTCAGATCCACTACTCCATGATTCATATTGTGTTATGTTGATTTACCTACAAAATACTGTTTATTATTAATAAGTGTTTGTAATATTGTTTGTAAAATTACATTGATCTTTCTGGGACAAGTAGGACTATTTAAACATGTAAGACAGTGTTAAACATGTAGTTAAATATGAGGCTGCATTTGCCACTTTGTGCAGGGCGAAGCGCTTTTTGTTGTACAAATCTTAACTTTATTGTCGGATTGTGGAGTGGACAGGGATATGAGCATGCTCAGTTACATTTGTCCAGCTACAGATCGATTGTCTGTTTACATGAGTCAGAAATCAGACTACAATTGGTCGGGACCACGTGCGTCAACTGGTTTTTGGAAAACGGTTTACAGCTCCTCAACAGGTCTGCCCGGGTTTACATGCGCTTTGGAAAACTTTAAATTGGACTGGGCTACTTATCCAGTTTTCCTGGCTTCCACGTAAAAGCCTTGACTAAATTATTGATACTGGCTTTAAAATTATATATATTTTTTTACACCGTGTAAAATGCTTTATTATTGCTGTTTGGGAACATTTTTCTGAAGGTTTGAAGACGACATTTGGTTTGGACATTGATTATTTGCTGCCTAATTGTTTTAGCAGGAATTGTATTGCTTAGTAAAGGGCCTTGTTGTCTGTTTAAAATGTGTTTTCACTGAGATACAAAGTTCATTGGTAAAAAGTTACTGTGACAGTTCTTCGTTGTAAGTGCATTATCTGGAAATGTGCTTTTTTTCACGGCGAGCGGAAGTCAGTTCTTGTTTTGTCCTGATTTTGTTCAAAGGCAGAGCTCTTCTTCTCAACAGTGTCCAGACATTTGGGAAGCAGCACCTCTACTTTAAGCGTCTTTTTGTCCCGTCACGATCACAGTTGAATGGTCCAAGTCTTCAAACGCAGCGTCAAACCTGCTTTAGACAGTTTCCCTTTAAGTCCTTTCGACATTTACCTCGCCGTGACCATCCACAGACCCAGGGCCACGTTAGCCGCTAGCAGCGCGCTCCCGCCAGCAGCAGGAAGAAGCCAATCAGCTCGCGTTTCTGCCTGTCGGTCACCACGGTAACCAGCGTGGCCTCCAACAGGGCGTTTAGCATCCACTGTCCGTCCAGAGCGAAGCACGGCACGAGTTAACCACGGCCAGAGCCCCGGAGAGCGACACAACGTATCTAGAGAGCCAAGGTCAAGGACAACAAGACTACTTTTATTTTCACTAAAACTTTCATCAAACCAAACTAAAAGTGTCATTTACTAAAACTCAGATGAAGAATAGTATTAAATAACAACCATATTGAGCCAAAACTCTTCTAATGCAACAAAATAACAAGAATATAAATATGAGAACAGCTTTATTTGTTGTGTTATCTTCTCAAAAGGATACTTGCAGAAAGTTTCCAAAAACACAGGCAGGTCCAGATGGAGAAACCCAAACCGAGGAACAAAGTTGGTCAGACTCACTGCAAGAAAAACGTCAAATATGAAAGAGAAAACTAAAAAAGAATAAAACACATTTACAATTTTGGCACAGATAAAACTGACAAAGAGTCTAGTCATTTGTTGTCTGAAATCCAAGAAGTGTTTTTGTTCATACAGTTAGAATTTGACTAACTGCAGATAGCATGGCTCTACTTGTGTTAGCTTCAAAAAGTTAGCAAAGCACGTGACTGCTGCTACTGCAAAAAAAAAAAAAGTTTTAAGATGGCAAAAATTGGCCCTATGTCATTAATGTGCCAAGTGAACACAGCCATGTTTAAGTGACACTAACACAAAAACAACTTGTTTTTGGCTGTTAATCTGTGTATCGAGGGATTATCGATCGATGTCACTTTCCGCTCTACTGCACATGTCCCCTGCAAAAAGAGACGCTGTCTGTCTAGTTGGCTGGGGAAATTTCTCTGATTGACACAACAAAACGGAACGAGAGCTAGCTGTCTTGGATCAGGTATAATCGGTATGACGGATGTCGGTCTCCTGAAGCTTGAGACAGTGTTTCTTGAATTTTCACTCACCTGAATCTAACAAGTTGAATTTCATTCACAAATGTTAAATTAATAGACGTCTGGCTCCCATTCAGATTGAAAATGACTTTTGAATGAGAGTCGAAACGTCTCAATCGTCAAATACGGTGTCCAGATGACAACTTTGAAGCCTTTCTACAATGGATCACTCCTGGACAAACGAGGGATTACACAGAGTTGAGTTTAGCAGGATAACTTTTGTATTCACACAGTGATGAACTCTTGTAGTTAGCCGTCAACAGCGCTCACTCATCTTGTTGCTACAGCTTGTGTTAATCTTTCTGCATTCAGGGTGCAATTGCATCTCCCATGTTGATAAACAAATAATCCCTATATTGTGTTTAAATGTCATTGCCTGCTGTCACTTTTGGGCAATTTTACTGAGCAAATGAGCAGTTACCAGGACAAAACAGTCACAAACCTGTGTGTCACTGCAAATCCAGTGTCATTTCTTCTAGACTCTGTGACATCAGCTTTGATTTATCTACTCAAACAGTGTGCTCATCACAAACACCTGCAGTCAAACCAATCACACTGCTGCTCTGCACTCTTAGCCCTTCTTTCATCTTCTTCTCATGCTTTTCCAGCAGAAAGTATAGTTTGAGTGTTTGTGGGTAGAATATAAGAGGCTAGCTAAATGATGAGAACCGAGTTCCAGTTGAACATACCAGCGTGGTGGAGGTGCGGCGGGTAGCCCACAAACAGCATGTGTGAGTGCGGCGGGTGAGTGACTCTGATGAAGCGCGTCTGGTTCTCTAAAGACGGCGTCACACAGACACTGGAGAGCTGAGAGGGACCAGAGCAGTCCTCATCAGTCCGACACACTCTGGTCCCGGTCACCATCTTACGCACCGGCATACAGGCGTACTGAGGGAGGGAATACAGACAAGGTAAAATAGGAAAATTATATTGTGACGTATATTATGAATCCTTAATTGAAAGTTCTGTCTACTTCTACAGCTTAACTACACACTTCTATTTCTCCAAATCCAACCTAAACAGCCCCATAAATGCATTTAGCTCTAAATAGCCACCATAAAGAACAAATATCAAGAAGAAGAAAAAAACAAAATAAACAAAAAATAATTAACTATATAAAAGTCTTTGAAGTTACAACATTCTCTCTATAAATGATGAAGTCTTATGGGTGAAGTGAATTACATGTAATAACAAGTAATAATGTAATGTAAAAGAAATTAGGAGGAGATTAGAACATTATGTACTGCGAGAGTAAACAGACCAGATATAAATTTACTTACAGCCTCGTAGAAGTAACTTGGTTAGTAAGAAAATGTACAATACTAAATTAAGAAGTCGAGCTATAAGATAAAGGATATTCTAGTATGATTCTTATAGGGACATGAATGCTCTTACATTATTTATCAAAAATATAAATGCTAGTCAACATTTGAGCTACAGGATAATGATTCTTCTTGGTGTCACCTCTTTGTCCCTGATGCCTCGGCCCTGGGGTTTTGTGTAGGAGAAGCACAGATCTGTCAGGCTGTTGTTACTGCAGCAGTCCACCGTCCCGTCCAGGCGCTTGTACGCTGCAAACAGAGAGACGAGCGGGTTATTATGTGGAAGATAAAACATGAAGCATAGTTTGTATGACTGTTTAGATGTAAATCAGTTAAAATGTTAGAATGTCGTCACAGGACATGCAGCAGGTTTTGGTACTGTTACTGCATTAGTGTCTCTAAGTTTGGACTGGACAAGTTTGACTTACATGGAAGGTGAACATGAGAGACATCCAGGTCAGACTAAAGTTTAAGACTATTAATTAGGACTAAAATCAGGACTAATAATGTTGTTTGGACTGTTGCGTACAAAACTGATTCTAAGACTAAATTTTCATGTTAAAAAATGTTGCCAAAAACACAGACTTTCATGTTTTGTTTGTTTTTTCATATGACTATAATGATATCATATAGTGCAATATATTCAGTACTTGTCTTCTCTTTCTCTCTCTACATTTATCCATGCTTAGAGGCCCCTGAAACAACACCAGAAGCACAGTGCCCAACGACTCATTTGCATACTGTATCTTAAGCCAGTGGTTTCAAACCTTTTTCTCTTGAAGCCAACAAGAAACAAGGGCTTCCAGAAATATTTCAGATGTTCGAAATTATAAATAACAAGCAATAATTTGAGCCAAATAACCAACATTTGTTTCTATATGCGGTTCCAGTCACATTTCAGGCTTTTTTACTAATAAAATAACTCTAATAATGACTTTTATCATTTGAACCTCTGACCAAACAAAACTCTAGGGAACCCTGAAATCTTTGAGGACCCTAGGTGGTGGTTGTGGTTATTTAGCACAAACAGATGTCTTCCAAAATGCTTCACACTCAGCAGAAGCGAGTCGCCTAAATACCTGGCTCCTCAACCTTCGACCACCACAGAGTGTTCACCAACCTGTAGGGCTGTTTCCTTTAGTCGTTTAGTCAATTAATTGGCTGATAGAGTCTTAGTCGACCAAGATGTTTTAGTTGAATACTTTTATATTTTGATTATAGGAATTTATATTGAACAGCAACAAAAAGAGGTGAATCAGCTGAAGATTTTTTACCAAATCATTGGTCTAAACTGCCTTCTTAGAAATAAATACACCGTTTTCTGTAAATTTTCTGTATAATCTGCTGTTTTTGCATGAACTCCTAGAGTTTTTCGTTTTTTCAAGCACAGATTGGCTTAAATTAATAGTACTTTTAGTTCCTGAGCTTTTGCCACGCCTCTTTTTTAGTCTATTAAACGGTTGAGGGACCATGTCTTTGCAGCCCTACTAACATGCATAGTATTGGTTGGTGGCGAAACTGGAGTGCTCGAAGGAAACCACCCAGACTCATGGAGAAATATGCAAACTTCACACAAAAAGGTCCTGGCCAAGCGAGAGTCAAACCCGTGTGAGGTGAGAGCGCTGTTCACTCTGCCGTCATGAATATCTATCGACTGTTGAGGCAAATAGCTCTCAAATTTTTCACACTAAACAAAAAAATGTCTGAAATGCGACTAGATCAGTTCTACAATAAAACTGAATAATTGCTAAGTAAGTTAGTACCATCGATCTAGTCTAGGACATCATTAGGTGCAATTTATTCTAGAGCCTTAAGTTGAATAGGTCTGATTTATGTAAATGTTATTAAATGAAACTAGACCAGTACTAAAATAAAATTGAAGCGTGGCTAAGTTTGTTTTGTATAATACATCAATCAGTTCACCTATACATTTTTAAATAGCAAAGGGCCCCATGTAACACTTGATGCAGCCTGCGCACCACGATGGTTCATGTAGAAACAGTTTCAAAAGTTGTAAAAGTAATAGTCTGAGAAACACGGGTCTAAACATCTCAAAATGTCCAAGCAAGGCTAGCACATATATCTATTTCATTGAAGCCTGAAAAATCCAATAAATTACAGAATTCTCCAGTGACAGAGCGAAAACATGACAACAATGCCAGAAAAGATCCAGACTTGCTGTATTTTGCATAATGGGAACAAATCTCCAATTACACAAAACAACTGCGATCGCCACACGGGCAGATGAGACACAGTTATCTCAGTCAGACAGTGGCAGCCGGCCCAGATCTGAGAGGCGTCGTGAGGCGTTTTGGCAGGTACTACGAACATGGCGACTCTTTTTGTTCCCTCAGTGATAGATTTTGGTGTTCTAATTAGCCAACGACAACAACAACAACAGCCCCATGGAGAAACAGTTGGAGGTCTGAGGCTAGATGTTAAGTCAAAAGTTCAAACGGTCTTGGCTCGTATGTGTGTGAGCAATCAGCCAAGTTTGTAATTTGTTGGAGATTTAAGACGTTTTTAGTGTTGTACATAGGCCGGGCGATATTGACAACGATCTCGATAACGATATCTGGACGATATTCTGTCAGTTCAACATAAATGTGTTCAAATCTGTGTTCAAATTAGTTACACTGGGAAAAAAAGACAAAATTAAATATTCTAATCAGTTTTAAATTGCTTTGACTGATTTGATTTGAGCAGTTTGATTCTCTTAAATAAAACAGAACAAGTACATTTAGTTATATTATCTCAACTTCAATTAATGTAAAAATGAGACTTGTTCTGTTGGCAATCAGATTCAAACCAATCAAAATCTACTCAAAACAGTAAATGTGACTAATTCTAGGCAACATAGTCATTAGTTTTCTAAAGTTATAAGATGAAATATTTGTCAAATTAATCACAAACCGCAGCAATCTCCATTATAAACCGATTTTTCTGTATTTTAAAGCTCTTTGAATTGCGTAATGTACAAAATCTGATAGAATATACATTCAAACTTGCCTTGTCTTTAGGAAAGCACAGCATCACTTACTAACTTTTTTGAGCATATTTTTGCTGAACGATATATTGATGTTTAATTCTACAAACAACATTCACGATATTATCTAAAATTTGATATATTGCCCAGCTCTAGTTGTACAACAAATATTCTATTCATCGAGCGTACTAAAACATCTTATTTAAGCAAAGTAAGTGAGGATTTGAATTGTGTGTAATGTTAAAGTTTGTGAAACAGCAGTGCTCTTGTAGTGTTTCTGGTTTTCTACCGCTGTTTACATGATTTCTGTTTTTTCCCTGCCATACATAAAGTCAATATTTAGAATAAGTAGTTGTGGTTGTTTATGTTTATTATCAGTCTGCAGCTGCTTTTTCACATTTTAATTGTGTTTTGAGCTCTTAAAGGAAAAATTATAATTGTCTCCATTACTCTCATTCATTTTTGCCACTCACTGCTGACATTTAGAACGTTGTGATGTCATCTGCTAACCTGTGTATTTACTCACGTCTGCCGTGGGCCCAGCTGGGCTGCAGACTGGCAGTGGGACACAGTATCCAGTCTGAGGCGTGTGGGACAGGTGAGACAGACACTGGGTCCAGTCCTCCACTCCTCTGACGGACAGTCCTCCAGACCGGTCACGATGTCCCCCACAGACAGACCTCTGGGACCCTCTGCAGCAGAGCCCTGGAGACATGAAGAGAAGGATCAAAGACAAGACAAGACAGCAACTAAAGTTTAACTTACAATTACTCATTTGTCAAGTAATGGTGGAGAAAGTTGCAAAGGTAGTTACAAAATAATTAAATGAATTGAACCCCTTTGAACCATAAAAACAAATGTAGATTGATTGATTGACTGATTGACTGACGTGTGAATGAACGAATGAACTTGTAAAGGCAGCTCGTAATTATAATAAAGGGCTGGGCAATTCATTCAAAAAGTTAGATTATATTTTATTTTTATTATTATTATAGTAAAATAATGTTTTTGTTTTGTTTTCTNTCTTTTGTTTGAATTTGAAGGCTCTACAAAACCTCTACAACAATGCTGAACAGAATTAAACAAAGACAATGGGGTATTCCATGAAGCGAGCTAAAGCAAAGCCTGGCTTATTTGGCCAATCTAGGCTCATGAAATCTCCATTTCCGTTCCACTAACGCGGCTAACCAGAGGTGACGCTGAGTTGCCGCAGTAACAAGTGCACAGACATAAACCTGGTCGGGACCAGGCTAACAGTCAAGATTATTTTAGCTTTGTCTCAAAAAACGTCTTAAATCACATGTTATCCTCACACACTTCCACAACTGTGTGAAATCTCTCTGTCTGTCACAACACAACTTATAAAGTCACTTTTATTCACTTTTATTTACTTGGCATTGGACAAAGAGCCGCTCTGACCGTTTCTTTTCATCCTTTTTTGAGCTGCTCTCGCTGTGGAGAGACGCGTTTGTAAGAGCAAACGTCACATTGGCTGCACAAAAAGCCACATATTTAACTGGAAAATTAACTTGTAGGCTACTCCTACGTGCATCTAAACTACGTAGATCTCCCACAGACATGCAGATATTTCTCTAAGGATGAAGCAATGAAAGCATGACTAAAGTATGAGAACAGCCGTGGAGTCGTGCTGCTGCTTTTACGCTCAAAAGCGCTTCATCGCATCTCCTTCCCTATCTCTCCTCACACCACGGACATCCTCTGCTCTGATTGGTCAGTTCTGGTTGTGAAGACTTACGCTCAGGTTACGCTACAACTTTGTGACAACTTTACGCAGCGGGACTAGTTCCACATGCGGAGTGGAAAACTGTGCATTGCATTAAAAAACGATAAGCTACTACTCACAAATACGATGATAAATCCTCTGGATCTCCGCCTCGTCTTTCTCCAGCAGTGACAGGATGGGAGGGGCTGCCTCTCGCTCCCCGCATCAGAATAAACCACTATAACTGAAAACTTTTGCGATATAAATCAAACTATAGTCCGTGTGCACTTTGGCTCCTCTCGTGTTCAGTCAAATCATGTAAAATAAGCGTTTTTCTCTCTCATTCTCAGTGATGTCTTCGCTCCATTGATCTGGTCTCGTCACATTCAGCGGAGTGCGCTCAGAGCCCAGATTAATCTTCAAGCTTGAATTAGCGTTGCTCAGACCCAGGTTTATTTCTTTCATGGAACCACTTGAGGCTTAAGTTGGAGATGAAGCTAGTTTCAGCTCAGGATTTAGGATAGCCTAGACTTGTTAAGCCACTTTCATGGATACCCCCAGATCAGTGCTAAGAAAGCATTACACCAGGACTCAAACAAGGTCTAAAGCAGGAACTCAAATAGGACCCAATCAAGTCTAAGGTATAGTAGCAAAGTTTTGTACCGGCAAGCAAGAACAAGTATCTTTTTGTAAAAGTGGGAAAGTGTTGAGGTGTCAGATCAAATCTTTGGAGGACAGATTTGGACCCAGAGCTTAAGTTGAATAGGCCTGATGTAGGTAATCAACATAATCCAGTCTGATCATGCAGTAGTAATCTGATACAGCAGGACATATTTCTCCTAGGTCTCTCTTGCATTTAATTGGAACAAAACTGATCCAACCAGTTCGAGCCTGGTCTGATTCCCTGATCGTGTAAGTGCACTGGGTGTTGCAAAATGTAATGTCTGAAATGCTCAGAACGGCAGGAGATCTCTGCACTTCTATTTTTTAAATTATATATCTGGGAAATTCGAAGTTTTTGTGATATCATTCAGAGAGGAAACATTGGAACATAGAAAAAAAATCACATTTTCTTAATTAAGCCTAACTCTAGGTATGTTTTTTAACGAGAAAACACTGTTATAACATGGTTAGAACCCCAAAAGAGTCAATTTAACTTTTTTAAATAAATGCTGTATATTACTAAATCTATATAAAATAGTCTTACCTGCACCACATCAGTGACCAGCGCTCCAGCTCCGGTCGTGTACATGGGAAACAGAAACACGGGCAGAAAGAACAGGAAGGCCAGGCTGCCACACACAACATGAAGTTATGCCACACCCTGCAAGAAAGAGAGAGAAAAAGTTATATTACCGCTTTTCTTCTCAAATTACATCCGCATTTTCCACTTATAACAAGTTAAACAGTTATCATCACACAAGAATTGATAAAGAATGAATGAACAGGGTATGATTGTGTGTTTATCTACTCTTAATGTTATGTAAACGAGACACTTTGAGAATTACCACTGTCCCACTTCAACAGCTGTGTTTGAGGTACGATCGAGGCCAGAGCTTTGATTAAATTTGCAGTCACCAGCGTTCAAAAATACTGTAGTTATTTCTGGATATATGGTTTATGAAGAAGGTAAATGTGTTACAGTCTCTGCTGCCATTTATACCATTTAAGAAAAGTTGTGTCTTTGTAGTAAAATTGCGGCGTAAAACTTAAAGCCTGTGTGACAGATTATCACTTTTTTCTTTCTTTTTTTGACTTAGTTTAGCGTGACAGTCGTTGTGGTAAATATTATCATAGTTTTACTGCAGCCAAGTTGCAAAATATGAAGAAATTGCCGGTAAAAATTGGAAATGGGAAGAGATAATTTGCGTTCTAAAACAGAAACCTCTCCATGTGTCGTCAAAAAGAGACAAATGCAAAGACAATTTACAGTTGTCAGCTTCCAGGAAGATGAAACATCATTTAACAAAATTAAAGTGTTATCAGTTATTATCATTTGTCAAATCATAATGTTTGTGTCATTATGTAATTTTGGTCCATATTTACAATGTAGTTGCTAAGAAAAACTTGTCATATTTACTGGATAAAAGACATTTATAAATCTTATCAGAACTGGCTTAAAACAAGAGAAACGTTTAGCAAAATCTTAATGTAATCATGGTCACTATGTCATGTACAGAAGAATGTATTCTAACATGTCATATGCACTTTAATACAAATGCCTGGTAAGTCTGGTTATGCTTCAATGTATTTTACAGAAGTTTATGTAGCTGACAGTGATATGCTTTATGTAAAATAACTTATATAAAAAGAACAGAGCCATAAAACATCACAATACTGTATTTGTCCTATTTCCCAAGCCGTTAGATATTAATTTGTTGAACGGCAGCGGTCTGAGGAGGACTCCCATCACGCTCATGAGTGAGGAACTGTCAGCTTAACCAATCGCTCCATTAAAATGTCATTTTCCTGATTGCTGAGTGAAATGATTTGATGTGCGTTAAACTGTCTGACTGAGGCTAATGCGAGACCTCAGCCTGACCTTCTGCTGTGAAATGTGTATTTAGCTAAAAGCATCACATAATTGAGATGGATGGTGTTTATAGAGAGTACTTAAAATGCATGTGGTTACAAACAGACACTGGTGAAAAGGAAGAAAAAAAAGGTTATTGAAACATATTTAGTTTATTCAGTTTTAAAGAGGATATGACAAGTTAAACTACATTTTCCTGTAAACCACAGTGAACATGATTATATTTAAGATTTCACAAAATATTTTGTAATGATGCACCGATCTGATATTGGGATTGAATATCTGTCTTTCGGGTTTGGTCACATATTGGTCAAACTGATATCCTATAGAGGGATTATTTGTTTATCAACACTGGCGATGGCCAAGCTGTAGCAACAACTTGAGCCAGCGCTGTTGTCTTCTAACAACCAGAGTTTATCGCTGTGTGAAACCAAAGTTATGCTGCTAATTCAACATTTGTGAATAAAATTTGACCCAACGGCTCTTAAACATTGCATTGAAGTGAGTGAAAAAAGCAGAGAAAAAACAGCGACCGATAATCTCTCTATTTGTACCTTTAATCTGAAGTCATAATTTACTTCTTACTCTCTGATGTTACTCAGAATGTCTCATGTTTGAACTTTTAGTCACAAAAACGTGTTAAAATGTTGGCTGCACAAAAAATAAGAGTTACATAGCACTGTGACTCAAATCTTAAGACCAGTTGAAAATTTGCTAAAATTCACATTTTGCACATTTGGATCCTAATGAGGTTTTAAGTAGAGTTACAATATGCAAAAGGAAGAATGGGGAGTGTGACAAAAAAAAATTGGAACTTGTCATTTTAAAGAAAATAATAATAAACTGAAAAAGGTTGTTTTTCAGCTGATCAAAATCTTAAGACCATCACTCAAAAAATGACCCAAAACTCTCCAACCAAAACAAAAAAATTCTCAGTAGTACTCAGTAATGACTTGCTCCACCGCTCTTGTTGATCACTTAAAAATTCGTCTGGGCATGCTGGATACGAGTGTTTCCAGGAGGCTTGTGGGAACGTTGCTCCTAGTGATGAAAATGGCTTCATGAAGGGCATCAACTGTCTGGAACTGATGACCATTTTATAAACTTCCCTTGCCGTCCATCCCCAAATGTTCTCTATGGGATTTAACCAGGGGAACATGCAGGATGGTCCAAACGTGATGTTCTTGTCCAGAAGAAGTCCCTTGTCAAGTGACAAAGACTTCTGCAGCGTTGTCCTGTTGAAAAACCCAGCTGTTTCCACACAGACGAGGGCCCTCAGTCATGAGGGAAGCTCTCTGCAACATCTGCACGTAACCAGCCGCCGTTTGACCACCCTGCACCACATGAAGCTCCAGCGTTCCACAGAATGAAAAAGCACCCCACACCATGAGGGAGCTCCTTTCTGCCGGGCAGAAAACATCTCAGGTGGGATTTTCTTGTCATGCATGAGAAGAAATCCCACCTGAGATGTTTTCTACCATACACAGTGGAGGAGGAGCCATCATGATCTAGGGGGCTTTTAAACTCTTGCTGACAACAGTGCTGGCTAGTGTTACAACTACAGCTAATGGCTCTTTCTGCTTGCAGGTTGAGCGTGCATCCCCAGTGTTAATAAACAAATTCTATTTGAATAAAAAATATCTCACAAAAAAAATAAATAAATTAGCATCTGTTAGCCTGCTGACAGACTCAACTTACTCTGGCTTCTGAAAGTTGTAAAAATGTCTATAAACTCATAGTGGTCAAGAGTTATGGGACTCGGGTAATATATTAAAATATCAAAGTGACAAAAAAAAAGTCAAAACCATTAAACAGTCAAACTAAATGAGATTTACCGGCGCAGAAGATTCGCAGCTGCTGTGTTGGAGAAATGATGTTCAGGTGTGTTGTGAAGAGGTCGACAAAAGCACCGGGATAAACCACGAAAATAAACATGCCGAAGCCGTTCACTCGCACCTGCTCCCTGAAACAAACACATGCATCATGTAAACACGTTTTATCTAAAGCAAAGGGCTATTTTTTAAACATTTGCATGACTAATACCACATTTCTCCATCTCAAGCTGGTCACAAGCAAATAAAACTATGTTAAATAGAGTTAATATATAAACATGCACTAAAAATCTTTGATAAAAAACACAACTGTGTCATTATTGTCGACTAGACAAAAATAAATGGTTGAGTTTTGATAATTTTGCTTCTTTCTCCCATGTTCAGATGTTTTTTTTATATTATTAACAACTTGGCTTTGAGTTCAATGATTAGACTTCAGAAGTAACTGCTAGAGTCACCAGAGGACAATGCCATTTCCTAAATATACAACAAGCCTCACCCAGTCCGCTTTCTTATGTAGAATAATAAGACTTATTTAGTAGTTTGTGACTTGAAACTAAAGTCAGAAGACTTGGACTCGACTTGTGGGGCACTGACTTGGAACTGGACTTGTCTCTCTTTGACTTTGGACTTGACTTTGACTTGTCTCTGACTCGTCTCCCTTTGATTTGGAACTTAACTTGGACTTGTCTCTCTTTGACTTGAGACTTGACTTGGACTTGTCTCTTTTTGACCTGGGACTTGACTAGGACTTGTCTCTTTGACCTGGGACTTGACTTGGACTTGTCTCCCTTTGATTCGGGACGCGACTTGGACTTGTTTCTCTTTGACTTGGGACTTGACTTGGACTTGTCTCTCTTTGACTTGGGACTTGACTAGGACTTGTCTCTCTTTGACTTGGGACTTGACTAGGACTTGTCTCTTTGTCCTGGGACTTGACTAGGACTTGTCTCTCTTTGACCTGGGACTTGACTAGGACTTCTCTCTCTTTGACTTGGAACTTGACTAGGACTTGTCTCTCTTTGACTTGGAACTTGACTTGGACTTGAGGCCAAAAATGTAAGATTTAATTGAGACTTGCTCCCACCTCTGTTTAGGTGTTTTATCAGTAAGAATAATTTAAATATTGATTGCTACAAAAATATAAAATACTGTAATTGACTTAATCTATGAGTATAGAAAATACATAAAACTACATATAACTATATAACTTGTCAGACTTAAATATTATGATACACAGAGCTGCTCAATGCATGCTTCAGGTTTTTTGTCAGTTGTCATATTAACAGTGATTTTGAATGAGAGCTTTTACCTCAGTGCTGCCACCGCATGTCCGAGCTCATGTATGACTCCGCTGAGCAGCAGAGCCACGAAGAAGTAGGCCAGCTGATTGGTGGGAAGGTTCACTCCAGGGACCTAAGCACAAAATACATCAAACAGGCTTCAAATTACAGAAATAGCACATTTTCCCACTGAAAACAAGCTGCAAAAAGATGTGTCACAGTTTATGCTCAGGCAGTCTTCACTTTTAAGCACTTAAGTCTGTAGAGCTGCAATAAGTTAATCAATTGATCACAACTAATCTAGTAATTGAATAATTGTTCACTCAACTCTACACAGACTCCAAAGCCTGTCAAGTCCTGAGAGAAGATGTTTTAGAAATCACAGCTTGTGAAGTAAAACTAGCTGCTGTGTCAATGGAGCAAGACTTATTTATGGTATTGAAATCTGTCTGAACTTTTAGTATTGTGAGAATAAACATATATCTTTACTCACCACCACTTGTAGGGTCTGCTGTCCCCCGATGCGAGGGTTGTCTGTGGTCATCTGGGCCAAAGTCTGCTGCAATGTCTTTGCCAGAAGAATCACAGAGCCCACCATCGACACCACGCCGAAACCAGACCACTGTTGAACCTAAAAACAACACAAATACTGTGTTTAGGGAAGCAACAGCATAAGTACATTTCATGATGATTTGAGCATGACTGGATGCTTTCTCTCTCTCTCTAACAACCTACACTACAGCTGAGGTTTTGTTTTGTATGTTATTGTTTTGTACTTTCTATAAACCACAGCTGTCCTCAAGATCATTTTATATTCATCAACACCAATCCAGCTTTTTCAGTTCCAATACTCATTTGGATAATTTGGCTTTGTCTGCCAATTGGTACCAGGGTAAAGACTCTTTTATTCTCAAAACTCAACTAACTTGTCAGAAAAAAATCATATAGTGTTATGCAACTAAACGTTATGATGGAAAGAACAACTTAACAACTTTATGTGACTGAAATTAAAATATTATGAGACCTTCTGGGCCAACTTCAGCCAGTAAATAGCCTTTTTATGTCCAATTAATGACACATCCTAACCTGGCTCTTGCACATTATCCATCTGGAACTTTACTTGCTGAAAGTGTTCAGGAAAAAGCAAGATGTTTAATGACATAACTTTGTTTGTGCTTACAGAAACAAAGCATTAAATTGCAATAACATATCAAACAAGTGTCACGCAGACACACCTGCTAAAACAGAATCAATAGCAGCAGAAACACGTTCATCCTATAAGCTATCATCTTTGTTTTGATTGATTTAGGCAATACTTGTCATCTTTGCTAACAACCTCCCTCAAACCCTCCTGCTGTGATTGGGCTGTTAAACCAGTGCAGGGTTCCCATGCGACCTGGAAAATAACTATCCCCTTTTCCAGTCATAGAAAATGCATGGAAAATTAGAAAAAAACAGATATAAGTCATGGAAAATAAAATGTTGTCCTGGAACATGATTTGGACCTAATCATAAAAGGTACTACAGTGCACAAACACATGAACCAGCTGACTATCAGCTGATTTTTACAAAATAGGCTCAACAGTCAGTTGATTTTAATTCAACCGACTGAGGTGAACGTATTAACAAAAACGTGATTTTTATCTCACTTTTTCCAGCCTCTGGAAACTTGTAAAATGCAACAAAATTACTTATTTTTTCACGACTCTCTGGAGGAGGACCCCCAAACCCCCGCACATAAATGCTGAACAGTTGTTATGATGCACATGAACCACACTAAAAAGAGGCTGTCAAAGGAACCAGTGCACTGCAAATTCTTGTAGATTTCAGAGCCCTGTCTGCCCCTCAACCTGCAGATCATAAGACCACCTCGACAAAAACCTCACTCCAAGTCAAGATCAAAACTTGAGAGAACTGGCTACTACTGTGTTATACATTTGATTGTCATAATTGTGGACTAATGAGCTGCTAAAGACTTGGCAAAATGGGCTAAGATGTCGTATTTACATAAATTCCTCATTGGAAATGTCCAGGAAATATTTTGGGCTATGAGTGGGAACCCTGTAGTGGTTCGGACTGCAAACCAATTAAGCTGGTAGGGACCCAGATGAATTTCTCGAGATTGTAAATATCGCAAGAATGCATTTGGCTGAACAAGTTGATAACCAAGATTTTATCTGAACTGACATGAGATCAATCCCCAAAATGTCATAGATTGAGGCTGACAACAGATCCCAGTTTATTATCGGTGCATCACTAAACTAAATCATACAGAATAACATTAGATGAAACAGTGAGTATGTAGTAGTTAAAACTGACCAGAGGTAGAGAGCGCGGGGGCGGATGCGGGCGCAGTAGGCGAACAGGCGGTTGAACATCGTGGTTTGCCATCGGACGTGAAACGGAGACAACATCAGGCCTCGACTCGCCAACCACGACTCATAACTGATGCGGTGAGTCACGGACGACTGCGGGGAAGACAGGAGAGACATTTACAGAGCAATACATAATAAAGAACAGCACTAAAAGAGATGAATACAGCAATTATTGTGGTGTAAATGTGGGAAATGCGGGATGTTATAAGATTCCTTTTTCCATTTGTCAGTCAGCAAAACTCAGAGTTATGTGAGAAGAACTGTCCTTGGCTATTAAAGTGTTTATCTGGCAACCCATAAGTATCCTAAGCTAACAAAAACAGCAATATACAACAGGCTGGTTTCTGTGCTGCTAGGAAGGATTAGCTCTTAATGAAATGCAGAAGTGAAGATCGACTGAATATGAAAAATTAATGAAGTAGAGATGTTAATAATTCATGCTTTTCAATATGCATTTCTGGTGATAATCATTTATGGCATTTCAGTTTGAAATTTGTGAATTAATACATGAGTAATAGCTAATGTTTATAGGTATGTAACTACTCTTGTTCCGCCCCACCCACTTTTATTAGCAGTGCACTTCCTGTTTAGCTTTGTTAAGGTCGCTAATGTTATCTTGTCTGTCTTGCAGGCCGATCTCAAACAAATATAATGACAGCTAAAATAAACCCAGTGACAGAATACTACAGGCTAAAAGCAGCTAAACAGCATAAGGTGAATAAATCGCCTCAAATAGTTAGAACCAATAGAAGTAATAGCGCTTTGCAAGTTTTTTCAAGCACATTGCCTTATCTGTAAAGCAAAACAAGACTTTACAAGTCCAAGTTAAAAAGCAGTGGTTAACAAATAATGGATCTTGGAGCTTTTCCAACATTAAAGGAGGGGATACTTGATTTATAGACGTACTGTAGGTATTCAAATTTAGTTCAACCACTTCCTAGATCTCACAAATCCTTTACCACACATGAAATTAGCAAATAGGTTTAAAACATTTTTTTACAGACACCTAAGTAAAACTGGAGTGGATCACCCAAGCTCTGCCAATCAGAGCACTGCCATCAATGAGAACTACACTGCTTTATCATTTGATTGAGAAACTACACAGCAATCTGATTTAGTCACAAAGTACTGAAATTTCAACAGAAGTTTGGAATAAAGAACAAAATGTACAAAATTACAACTCAAAAAATGACGCACCCAATCTTTAAAATTAGCTTGCTTTAATAATCCCTGTGATAAATATTTTTAAAGCGTCAGATAGTAAAACAATATTTACATAACTGACATAGGGCTAGGCGATATATCGATATATATCATATATTGAGATATTTACTGGATAAGATATGAATTTTACCATATAGTAAATATCAAGATAATGTAATTTTGAGTCATAAGAGCTCATAAATTTGATTAAAGCAGTCACAGTGAAATTATGCATTGGTTTTATGCAAAAAATTTAGTTTTATTTAGATTTATTTAAAAATATGTCGAGATATGCATTTTTGTTCATATCGCCCAGAACTAAACTGACACAACATGTTGGAAATTTAAACAAAACATGTATTATTATTTGTCAAATCGCAATTATTTTATATAGATTTTGGTTCTTGTTTATACGATTGCCAGGTAACAGTTATAGAATTATCTTTATTTATGTCACACTGGTCAAAAATACAATCAATAATCCCTCAAAGTGTAGTCTAATCTTTCATATTCACCTTAAGCTTGTTTATGACGGCAACAGTTTAGTGTAGGCTCCGTCCTTTATTTACAAGTGGATTAATAACAACCAGGATTTCCGCCAGAGCTTAAAGGGTCAATCAGCCACTACTGCGCTGCTACTGTGCTAAGAGGATATAAGCTGCATCCTTACACAAAACTCCACAGCTTAAGCAGAGAAGAGAGCTAGAATGAACAGGATTGGTGGAAAACTCAGCCTCTGTTGCTAACGTGACTCTGGCAAATATGGATAAAAGGGTTAAGGTTAAGTCTACATAATATATTCTTAATAACAGTGTTCAGATGTTTTAATGCTGTAACAAGAATGAGCTGAAATGTGCCTTAGGAGGGCAAAATAATCAATTAATCTAAACTAATTGATTATTAAAACGATCGTCAGCTAATTTAGTAATCGAATAATCATTATCTGGACGTGCGAGAGTTTCGTCAATGAATGTAACTCAAGTAAGATTCTCAAACGGCTTCATTACAGCTGTATCTGGGTCAAATAAGATCTCTTCATCTTGTGACAAATGCAGGCTAAACAATCAAAATAATAATCACTACAGTAATAGACTAATAAAATCATATTCAGCTAAACAAAACGTGAATGTAGTTAGCCACAAACAAGCAAAACTGTCAAAAGAGACCAAGCATGTCTCTCTTTTTGTAGATAATTGGGGTATTTTTCATACAATATTTATTACAGACTGCTTACTTGATATTCTGTTATGGTAAGGCTAAAAAATAAAATAATAGGCAATAAAAGGATTGGCTAGTTCATCAAAAGACTGACACATCAAAATCAAGTCATGTTAAAGCGTCAATATTTGGTTGTGTTTATGAATCTTAAGTTTCGTTAAAAACATGTGGCTTTGAGCAGAAATCACAATTTTGAGGCATGTTTATGAGCAGACCAAACAAAATGGAACTAAAAAAATGATTTTGATCAATATGAGTGAAACACCAAGTGAAACTTCTAAAACACCCAGCTATACAATTTAATCAGTCTTTTATTATTTGCCCCGTTAACAATCAAGACCACATCTGATCTTTCTATTACATTTTATTACACGTTTTGCTTCTTGTAAGAAAACTTGAGATGAAATGTTTACCTGTAGGTCAGAGATCTGGTACCTTCCCTAAAGAGATATTTTACTAAACAAAACTGTCAGTCATACATTAAGTATTATTATATGTCTATGCAGTCATGACCTGACCTATGTGTGGTATAGGGCGTGACCTAAATTAACTTTAACCACTATTATTAGAGCTGGGCAATTGATTGAAAAATTGAGAGTCATGTCACGTCGTCAATTATTTGTTTGGGGGTCTTAAAACGAAAGATTGACAACCAATCCTTCAGTCAGTAAAAACATGTAATTTAAACAGTAGGTCAAACTTAGAGGAAGATTCATTCATTTTCTACCACTTAATCCCGTTAGGGGTCGCAGTGACTGGAGCTTATCCCAGTAACTTTGGGCCTTAGGCGGGGAACACTCTGGACAGTGGCCAACTCGTCGCAGGGTCAGACAGACAATCTTTCACTCTCTCATTCACTCACTAAGGGAAATTTACAGTGATGCCCAATTAACCTAAACATGCATGTTTTTGGAGGTGGGAGGAAACCGGAGTACCCGGAGAATACCCACAGTGACCCGGGAGTCGAACCCACGACCTCCTTATTGGGAAGCCAGAGCTGTAACCACTCTGCTACCGTGCACTTAGAGGAAGAATATTGGTATATTAATATTGATATATTTTAAAAAAAATTATTTTATGATGCTTATTAAAAGTTGTTTTTGTTTATGTTCAAAAAAGCCATTTTTCTTTTATGAAGGTTAAACCAAATTAAATTGATACAAGGTTGATCAATATGAGCCTACTACTGCACAGAGTTAGACATCTACAGTAACATTTGCAATGGTAATAAGAGGCATGTGATTATCAAAACTTGAATTTAAAAGCACAATATGCATAATTCTAAAAATCTCTGGGGTGCTACCTGAAAGGTGGTGGAGAGCTACAAGAAGTTACAGAGCTAGAGGCTGCTGGAGACCCTGCTGTAGGACTACTGCAGGAGGTTCTGCCACCTGATTGTCACCATGGAGATCATTATTTCATTGCCTGAATGTTCTCTAGTAGGGCATTAAAAGACACTTGTGATAGACAAAACTACCTGTAACTGCAAAAAAAAAAAGGTGTTTGATGGTGTCATATAGTGGAATATTCCAAGTAATGCAATACAAGCAAGTGGCAGAGTCCTTTATAAAAGTTACAAACTACACCTTTAACATTTTACAGAAGAACAAAGTGATAGTGATATTGTAAGATAAGACAGGTAAGACTTGTCTTACTAGTTTCCTATTATAAGAGGAGATTATGGTGCCCCCTCTCTTCCATAGTTCACTTTTTGTCCAACAAAAAAAACAGCAACATCGTTTTAAATTATGCTTTATGCTTGCTGTGACCGTGTAACTGTATTTAAGCTTTACACCCAGATCTTTGCTGATTTTTTGTTAAGGCATTTAAAGGATATATTTATGTCAATCTTCGCATTCAACAGATTACATGTGCTTCCCAATATCATTTATTTTTGATAATTGCGCCAACTCACATTATGATTCGGCTGCGACATATCGTGCAACCTTCAATGCTATAATAACACAACTTTTAACGAACAATCATGAAGGATTTCGGTAACAATTACACATATTTACCCTCAGCATGGTGTCGGCCAGGTAGACGGCGCACCAGCCTGCCATAACGCCGATGAGCAAAGACACGGGGATCATGGTGCATCCGCGGCGGGGCTCGAGCAGCTCAGAGCGGACACGGATCAGGCAGCGCCCCGGTGTACCTCCATCCTCACCTCCGCTCGCAGATTCAGCCTCTTACACCCGGGCAGGCATGTTTATCTCCATGTACATGAGCTCCAGCTGTGGCCTAAAGCGCGTGGGAATCGGAGAAGCTAAAATGAGAATGCGTGGTGTTGTTTTGTGATGCGGCGAATGGACAAATCATCAGCAGCATCCGCACACTTCCGGGTTCTGCTTCTTGTGTTGTGGACGTTGAGGAGATGGGTTGTCGCTCCCTGCTGGACTGGATAAAAAGTGTAACAACAATCTTCTTACTGCTAAAATACTTTTCTGTAAATGTGGGTACTACTACTCAACTACATTTACTTACATTTGAGTAAATTTGTCTGCTTTTCACCAGACTTACGAGGCTCGGGAAGGAACAACGGTCACCATGGAAACGGATGGAAAATCCGCCATGTTTTTGTCAGGTTTGCAGCACTGTCATAAGAATATATTAGCCAAAACAATATTAAAAAGTAAAGAAAACAGCCTTGGAGGAACCCAAAGAACTGCTTGATCGCCACTGGTAAATACATCTATCACCCTGTGTCGTCAGAATATGATTTAATTAAAGCTATTTTCAGTTTTTAGAAAGCTATTAGCTAGGCTATTCCATTGTTATATGATGTCACCTTCCTGAGCTTTTCAGCGAGTTTTTGACTCATTTGTGTAAAAAGATACTTTGAAGTAAGCTACAACTTGTCTACTCTTGCTCAAGTAGGCTATATAAGTTGTGGTTACTCTTCCCCTAAAGAGTAAATCTGGAAGAAAAATTTAATTGGAAATCTCATGTAAATTATGTATCTTATAAATATCTTTAATTTAATTTTACTTTATTTAAATCATTGTTTATTGGGAAAACACCTATTTAAACACAATTAACCCTTTAATAGCCTTACAAAAAAGAGCAACAAGAATTTTTCACAAAGTAACAACATACCAATCAATTATTTATAACACCAAGATGATTAAATAAAAAAAACAAAACAAATTAAATTAAGGACTTAAGTACAAAGGTACAAGAAATTTTCTGTTGCTTCAAACTGTACAAACTTTATTTTCAGTTAACCCCAATTCCAACAATCGAAGGAAACTCAATTTTGTTGTTCCCTTTGCCAGGACAACCCAGAAGCAGATGGGCATTTCAGTGGCTGCAGTCAAACTTTGGAATTCTTGGATGATACCCTTAGGAGTTCTTCTGGTCTTCTATGGTTCAAAAGACGTTTAAAATGACAACACTTGAATCCTATAAGTAAGGCAATATATGTGTTATAAAAAGAGATTGTGATATTGCATTGTGCGCTGGTATGAGACCAATAGTTTGAAGAAGGGGCACATAATATAAGATGTTTTTCTTATCTGTGCTCCTTTTCTATTGTGTTATGAAAACATTCAAATATGAATTGGAAAAATAATACATGTTGAAAAATCAACATAATTGAAACTCATAAAAATGAAATGAAATCTTAAAATAACTGAAAACATAACCGTGGTGTATTTCATTTTTGGCTATTCTACTTCCCTCTACATTACAGCAATCAAACAGTTCATTAATTCATCTTTTTCCCTTGAACACTTTGACCAACAAAATCTTATATGTCAATTCTACACGGACATAACATTTTTGTTTGTGAAAGATGTAATTTTTTTGCCTATGTGCTGCCACGCAGAAAGTCATTATGAATCTTAGAAAAAAGAGAATTTCACCTGGTCATGTTATAAGTCAAAGTTTGAAGAAGGGCTTCCACGGCACGTACAGTAAGAATTACAGTAAGTAAATAATTTTTTGTAAGGAAAAAAGTAGATGAATTACAAGAAAGCATAGGAGGTAAATCTCTCCAGTTACAGGCCTCCTATGTTCAATTATGTCCATGCCAAAACTTCTTTTCTCACTTTGAACCAATACGCAGAAATGTGAAACTTAAGTAGGCAAATAACTAAAATAGGACTACTAAAATGAAGGTGATTCTGCAATCTCACTTTTTTACCACCAGATGTTGCTATACAGCCAAATATACAGGCTCAAACTCTCATACGCCATAGCATGTAATTTAAACATCTTTGCTTGAGTCACTGCAGTAAAACCTCTCCATAGGACTTTACAGATATTGTGTTTCTCGTTGCAGAAGGTCAGAGTATTAATAAATGTAGAAAGCTTCTTCAGAGTGTCCCAGTCTGACTCACAATCTCATAAAAGTGACCCCAAAATAAAACTGCATATTGATATACCACCCTCTGCTCTGCTCAGGCTTAGTTTAATAATACATCTATATTTGCACTGGGGCTGTCACGAGAGTTTGTTGTGATTAATATTCTGTTTCTCGTGAATACTAGCTCATCATAACATTATAAATCAGTTTTTAAGATTATTTTTTTGTGACAGCTTGATAAAGTTTTGCAAATTAGCCAGGCATCAGGATTAACTTTCAAAACTGTTCCTACTAACATAATACTACAAAGAGTCAAACACATTTCTCTTATTTTATTATTGCAATTAAATATAATAATATTGCAATTGTATTATTAGCTCATAAGATACACAAAGCTGCTATGACATTAATCTTTTCGGTACGTTTGTAGTTATTGTCTCAGTTCAACATTTCTTTTTATTTTTTTCCCTCCTCGATGACAGTAGGCTAATGATTCCCCTTTACTGTATTTCCCTCACTTCTATTTCATTAATATAATTCTAAATATACGCCTATATTACTTATTTGTGTTGAAGGCAAGATCATTTTTGACCTTATGAAGGAAATAGATGCAATTTCCTTATAATTGGAGTATTTTAGATCAATGATTACTCTTTTACTGTTCTTATTTATGTACTTTTGCACTACAAAATACATCATCACCAAGCTTCAAATTATGTGTGCCCCCAGCCTACTATCCCTCTCCCCTCTGCCACTGCTCTCTCTGCAGAGCTGAACACAGCCGATAAGCTTCATCCTCACACAGAAATACTAAAGCCTGGACAAAATGGCTTGTCACGCCTGTTTTATGAGGCTTCTGTTGCTGCTGTAAATATACAGTTGTATAAGTTCATCAGCTATAGTGGTCGTAACTCAATGAATATGTCCTATGATTCAAATATAAAACTGGTTAATAGCTGATGATTTTTTTGTTTGATTTTAGGACTGCATTTTGACGCCCTCTCCACCAGATGGCACCCTAGGCAACTGTCTAGTTTGCATATGCTCAAAGCCGCCCCTCTGGTAATGACAAATTATTTATTTGGTTTATTTAATAGGGACAGATACAAAAACATTGACTATTTGTAACACAGCAGCCCGATGAATGCATCATAGTGCTTATAGCCAAAGCTAATTCGCTGCACTTGTCCCTAGAAGGGCTTTTAATAAACAACAGAAAAATACAGCAAAGAGAAATACATATACATGATACACAAACATAGAGAACACACATTTAACATGAGTACTGTTAATGTTAGTAATACACATAAAAAAACAAATTGTTGAAAAAACGTTGTAAAATATGAAACATACACTTATTTATAAGTAAAACATTTGAATTAAAATAACATAATTCATTCTGTATGGCTTGTTCCTGTTTAGAGTTGTGGGAGCCTATCCAGTGACTTTGAGCCTTAGGCGGGAACACCCTGGACAGTGGCCAAGTCGTCACAAGGTTAACACAGACACTCATTCACTCTCTCATTCATTTAACACATTTTAAAGTGTTGCCAGTTAGCCTATATACTTATATTAGCCTAATACATGCATATTTTTGGAAGTGGAAGGAAGCCGGAGTACCTGGAGAGAACTCATGGTAACACAGAGAAACATGCAAACTCCACCCAGAGAGATCATGAGATGTTGACTTGGTCCAACTCAGATTCACTCCTAAAACAACATCTAAAACAACAAATACAAATGACATTAAAACTATTCCAACAAATTCAAATAGTTTATCTTTAAGACTGAAGTAATTTCTCTCTCTCTCTCTCTGTCACTCTCTTTCTCTCTCACTCTCTCTCGATACAGTCCCAGTTTGCCAGTTCTAATAGCGCAGTGTTATTGTCTAAAGAGAGAGCAGAGTGTCCCAGAGCAGCTGACCGGCAGACACACACAGTCTGTCCATCATCACGTTACCGTCTGTTCCCGCTGACTGCCTCACAACTTACAACCCCGCACAACCCTACACACTCATGCAGTTTTAATGCAGCTCCAGTCTTCTTCATAAAGACTAATATTACAAGTTTACCAGACGTGTCACTGCTAATTTAGAGCTCACAAGTCTATTTTGGTTCTTGTTATGTTGTTGTGGCTAAAGATAAAAGAGCTGGGGCCAAGTCACTGTTTTGTTTTTTGGTAGTTAGTCAAGTCCAGGCAAAAAAAAAGTCAAGTCAAGTACAAAGAAAAAAAAAAGTCCAAAGTAAAGTTTTTGAATGAGTGTTTCTCTTTGTTTCTCTCTGAGGCTCTGAGCATTTTGATCTTTTTTTTTTTTAGCTCAGTTTTTGCAAAACTTTGGACTTCAACCAACTGAGACGTGTGCCTCTGATGTTCAACAAACAGAGTTAAGTACTGTCAGATTGTGAAAAGAGACATCTGTTTTTCTCGTTACCATGGAGACCATGCAAAAGCTAATCTATTGAGACTTCTGAAATGGCAGACTCTCACACCTGAAGTAGCAGAGGACGTTTCAGTAAAAAGAGTTTGATTCTGGGATTTCATCCACCCTGTGACGTTCAACAGACACAAGTTAGGATTTTGTGAATGGAGTTGTTTGTTTGTCCTGTACCATGGAGATGTACAAGAAGCTATTAAAGCTAACTTTGCTAGCTTTGGACTTTTGAAATGCTACAGAACTTTTACATCTGCTGCAGAGGAAGATTTTGTGGGGATGCCTTATCACCGACTGAAACAACAACAGTTCACCTGCTCCACCTGGACCTGACTGTGATGTGTCTACAGAATCTACTTTCACCACCTGCACCAGACTGTCATCTGTCTCTCACTCCGGTTTCCACCTCCAACTGCTCCTCCAGCTAAGGCCCTGACGAAGCCAAGCACAACATCATGGAGAGTGTCCCCGAGCGCCGTTCAGTGGCAGCTCACTGCTCCTGACAGACGCCCCAGAGGCTCTGCAGGATGGGTCAAATGCAGAGAATGAATTTCCCTCTCGAGGGATCAATAAAGTATTATCTATCTATCTATCTATCTATCTATCTATCTATCTATCTATCTATCTATCTATTATCTATCTATCTATCATCTATCTATCTATCTATCTATCTATCTATCTATCTATCTAAACAAAGTCCAAGTCAAGTCCGTCCAAGTCAAGTCCCAGACAAAAAGAGAAAAGTCCAAGTCAAGTCCCAGCAAAGAGAGAAAAGTCCAAGTCAAGTCTCAGATAAAGAGAAAAGTTCTAGTCACGGAGAAAAAGAAAAAAGCCCAAGCCAAGTCCCAGACAAAGAGAGAAAAGTCCAAGTCGCAGAGAAAAAGAAAACAGTCCAAGTCAAGTCAGAGACAAGGAGAAAAGTCCAAGTACCCGACTAAGAGAGAAAAGTCCAAGTCCCAGAGAAAAAGAGAACAGTCTGAGTCAAGTCCCGGACGAAGACAGAAAAGTCCAAGTCAAGTCCTGACAAAGAGAGAAAAGTCCAAGTCCCAGACAAAGAGAGAAAAGTCCATGTGAAGTCCAGACAAAAGAGAAAAGTCCAAGTCCCAGACAAAGAGAGAAAAGTCCAAGTGAAGTCCCAGACAAAAAGAGAAAAGTCCAAGTCCCAGACAAAGAAGGAAAGGTCCGAGTCAAATCCCAACAAAGAGAGAAAAGTTCAAGTCAAGTCTCAGACAAAGAGAGAAAAGTCCAAATCTCAGACAAAAAGAGAAAAGTCCAAGTTCCAGACAAAGAAAGAAAAGTCAAGTCTCAGACAAAGAGAGAAAAGTCAAGTCCCAGGCAGAGAGAAAAGTTCAAGTCCCAGAGAAAAGAGAAAAGTTTGAGTCAAGTCCCAGACAAAGAGAGAAAAGTCCAAGTCAAGTCAAGTCCCAGACAGAAAGAGAAAAGTCCAAGTCAAGTCCAAGACAAAGAGAGAAAAGTCCAAGTCAAGTCCTAGATAAAGAGAGAAAAGTCCAAGTCAAGTCCCGGACAAAGAAAGAAAAGTCCAAGTCAAGTTGCAGACAAAGAGAGAAAAGTCCAAGTCAAGTCCTAGACAAAGAGAGAAAAGTCCAAGTCCCAGAGAAAGAGAGAAACGTCAGAGTCAAGCTGCAGACAAAAAGTATATTGTTAGAGATATACAGTATTTCACACAAACACACTTTTTCTAAGTTTCTAAGCATTTAAATATGACAAATAATACTTTCTGAGGCAATTTGCAGACATGGTTACTAGGTAACAGTTACTATCAGCCTGTGGTAACTTGTAGTAGTAGTATTTACAGCTGCATTTAAGCAATTTTTATTTCCCTTTACCGTAGTCACACGGGCTCTCCTTGGTTTTGGTGACATTTGCATACGTGAAGCTTCATTTTACTACCTCCACAGATAACATGAGGTGTACAGAAGTCCTGTAAAGTCTAGTGGAGCTCGGGGGCGGGGCTTAGGGACTCGCCTGGCCAATGGGGACGGAGGGAAACAGGTCAGGTACTGGAAGAGGACCTCAGAGGCAGAAGGCAGGACAGAGCAGCTCGGCAAAGGTAAGAGACAGCTGCCATGTTGTTGTTTTAACACTCATTTGTGTGTTTGGAGACTGATGTAAAGGTTTAACTAACTTTATAAGGAGTGTGTCTTTAAATATAGAGAAATGAGGGCAGTGCCATTTCTGTCTGCAGGAGTCATTTTAGGACTTGGTCAGAGAGAGAGAGGACGAGAGAACATGCGATCCTAATGACGGGCTGCCAAATAATTCAAATCAGGCATCTCTGTTCTAGTTGTAAACACTTGTTACAAAGTTATAGACAAGTGGTTAACATGGCATTCATATAAACTTTATTGTGTTAGCTGAACTGGATTAATTCTAGTATTTAAAAAGAAAGTTAATAATAGCAACACTTAAATTATATGAACTAAAGTTAAGGGGCTAAGGGGATTTTCCAAGATAACAACTAGCAATATGAGTTCAAATAATAAAAAGTATTGTAGATTAGAGATGTAACAAATTTACTTATTATTATGATTTACAACAATACTGTATGTAAAGGCAACAAGAGCTGCATTACTATAGAGGAATTATTTAAGAGAGAGATGCACGTGCTGTCAGATAGCAGAAAGAGCCGCCGCTAATTGACACAAGCTGTAGCAGCAACATGAGTTATCGCTAACTACAAAAGTTTATCGCTGTGCAAAAACAAAGGTTATGCTTCTAAATCAATATTTGTGAATGAAATTCGACCCTACAACCCTTAAAAGTTACATTCAGGTGAGAAAAACACTGTCTCAGGCTTCAGGAGACAGACGTCTGTTAGACCGGTTCAGACCTGATCGAAACAGCTGCTCTCATCACGTTTTGTTGTTTTAATCAAAGAAGTTTCCCCAGCTATGCAGATGGACAGTGTCTTTTGTGAGTGACGTTGACTGATAATCTCTCTATTAAATAGGGATGTTATTGATCATATTGCGATTACCAAAATCTTCACAATATATTGTTGTCATATCACATGTCGTCGATAAAGATGTTAAACAGCATGACTGCATTAAAAGTAGTTCAGAGCATTTACATTTTATGCATAAAATCATACAATTCTAAACTTTTTTAGTTGTAAATTAGCAAATTCTATGTTTTAAGAAGTATTTGATAAATGCAGCACTTTGTGAGAAATGAGCCCACTGAGAATTATTAAAGAAATGTAGTTTTTTTAGCTGAACGCTGCACTCTGATTGGCTGTGCTTGGATGGTCCTCTCAAGTTTCACTTTGCTGTTTGTAAAAAGAATTTTATAGACGTAATTGCAACCAAAATGAATATATTATCCGTGAGATGAAAGATTGAGAGGAAATCCTAACTTTTGTTTGCAGCGTGAAAAATAGCTTTTCTACCATTTTAAGTCTTACTGCACACTCTCATACTCGTGCTGTTACTGCCACATGATTGGCTGATAAATCTGATGATAAAAACTTGCATGCCAATTACTGAGATTGAATAAAATTAGTATCTGTAAAATGTATTCTAGACTTGTAAAGAAACTCTCTGGGTCCTGATTTACCAACATCGAAATTAAAATTTGATTAATTGAGCAGCCCTTCAACCTAGATGGCACATGGCCTTTCTTTGTGGAATTTGCATGTTCTCTCCATGTCCTTGTAGGCTTTTTTTCTCTCCCTCCCCCACAACACTCCTTAAAAAGATATTCTGATCTCAGAGGACTTTCTCAGTTAAACAAAGGCCAATATACAGTACAATCTTTCACATACAATTTTTCATAGCTTTAATAACTTCTACGTCTAAATCAGTTGCTATGTCCAGACAGTTACTATGGTTACTCTGCTGTTAGCAACTTAAGCAATTTCTCTTTTTACTTAAAGCACACTGCTACTATGATCAGTCCTGATAATAACACCTCTAAGACTGATTTGTGGAGCTGTACAAGTGGTCTTTCCTGCCCCGTGTCTGGATAAGCTGAGCCTGAGGATGATTTGTTTTGTTGACACGTATACAGAATGACAAAAAGTCCCAAAATAAGAACTCTTGTTGGGCTGTGAAATGTTATCTGCCTGAAAACCATATTTGGAGTTGAGTTTCCCCCAGGCTTTGCACTGAACTGTTTTGAATTGTATTTGATTACCATTACTCATCTCGCATATGTAAGAGTATGAGAGAGAGAGAGAGAGAGAGTCAGAGAGGGAGAGAGAGAGAGAGAGAGAGAGAGAGGGAGAGAGAGAGAGATGAGAGAGAAGAGAGAGAGAGGGAGTGGGGAGAGAGGAGCGTGAGAGAGACAGGGAGAGGGAGGGAGAGAGAGAGAAAGACAGAGAGAGAGGGAGAGAAGGGGGGCAGAGAGAATGAGAGAAGAGAAGAGAGAGAGAGAGAAGAGAGGGAGAGACAGAGAGAGGGGGGGGCAGAGAGAGAGGTGAGAGAGAGAGAGTAAAGAGAGAAAGGGGGTAGAGAGAGGGAGAGAGAGAAAGAGAGAGAGAAAGGAGAGAGAAGAGAAAGGGGAGGGGGGGGAAGAAGGAGAGAGAGAGAGGAAGGGAGGGAGAGATGAGAGAGAGAGGGAGAAAGAAGAGAGAGGGAGGAGAGAGAGAGAGGAAGAGAGAGGGGGGAGAGAGGGGGGAGAGAGAGGGGGAGGAAGAGAAAAAGAGAGAGGGGAGAGGGGGCAGAGAGAGAAAGAGAGGGGGAGAGAAGAGAGGGGAGAGAGAGAGAGGGACAAGGGATAGAGAGAGAAGAGAGAAGAGAGAGAGGAGATAGATAAAGGAAGAGGGAGGGAGAGAGAGACAGAAAGAGAGGAGAGAGAGAGAGAGGAGAGAGAGAGAGAGGAGGAAGAGAGAGAAGGAAACTGGATAAAGAAAGAGAAAGTGGAGAGAGATGGGGTAAGGGGAGAGAGAGAGAAAGAGAGGGATAAAGAGAGTGAGGGAGTGAGGGGGGAAGTAGAGAGAGGAGAGACAGTTAGAAAGAGAAAGAAAGACTGAAAGAGAGAGAGACAAAGACAGAGGAAAGGCTGAGGAAGTTGGGCAGAGAGAGAGAAAGAGGGAGACAGCAGAAAGAGAAAGAGGGAGAGAGAAAGGGGGATGGGGAGAGAAAGAGTAGGAGAGAGACAGAAGGGAAAGCAGGGACAGATAGAGAGAGAGAGAGAGAGAGAGAGAGAGATGAAGCAGGTCCCCTCTGTGTATCACCGGCTATTTTTAGTGAGAACAAATCCCAGAATGACAAGCATCCTCCAACCAAAAACAGAGTGAGAGAGAGAGAGAGAGAGAGAGAGAAAGGAGGAAGGAAGGAAGGAAGGGGTAGAATGACAGGAGAAAAGAGAAAGTGTAAAAACTAATAGAGAGAAATGAAGAAAAAGAAAACAAGGGAAGATAGATAGAAAAAAAATAGTAAAGGAGAGAATTAAAACAAAACAAAAAGTAAGAGTGAGAGAACAGCAGAGAGAGAAAGAGAAGGAGGATAGACACAGAAAAAGACAGATAGAGGGAGGAGAAAGAGAGAGAGGGAGAGGGAGGAGAGGGGGAGTGGGAGGCGATGAGATGAAGAGGTTACTATGAAAGTTAACAACTGCAGAACTTGTTACTGCTTTACTATCAAACTAGGGACACCAGATTAACAGGTAAGACACTTCATTTAATTGTTGGATAAGTTCTAACAAATATACTTTTTTTTAAAATTGTTAGATCCTTTTGATACCAGAGGAAAACAGTGAATACTTTTACTAATACTTAATGTAAAGATTGAAGTCCTACTGACATCATTTGATTCTACAGCTCATTTTAACGCAGTGTGAGTCCTGTTATTTACTATTACTACAGTGAACAATTTATTATTATGTAACATGAGCTACACTCACACTTGCAGAACTTGACGACTTCCCCTGGACAAAACTACGGGACACAGTTTGTTTGTTAACTTCCTGCAACGCAAAACGACATAAATGAGATACACTACACCACCTGCACACTGTTTATACTGATATAATATTATTTTTTCACATCGCTTCTCCCTTTAAATCAGTTGGAGAAGTGACATGCTTCAGCTCGAAATGAATCAACTAAAATATAAACACAATTATGCAGCTGGATGCACTGCCAAGTTTGCTGAAAGGACTTTGAAGACTTCTTACAATAGATAAAGTAACATTTTAATCAGGGCAACAGCTTTACGATATTACATTCGCTGTCAAATTCTGCGACAACCCTGTGCACTTTTCACAGTGTCCTTTTATTGTGGCGAGACTAAGGCAAAACTGTGCAATACTTATACTTTGTAATCAGCATCTTGTTGTGCCACAGCTGTAAAGTTACACGGATTATCTGAGCAAAGGAGAAGTGCTCACTAACACAAGTTTAGACAGATCTGTGAACAATATTTGAGGGAAATTTGTCTTGTCTGCTTCTTTATAGCGTCTTTGGGTTTCTTTTTGGAAAGTCGTGGGTCGCAGTTCTCCTGAGTGGCACTTTGACGTTATATACAAAGTGATTTTTTACGTTTTTTCAGGCTTCATTCTTGAAAATGTACCCACTAATGACAGAATTATGGACTTTTAGCATATTTCATGTTTAAAAGTCTTTATTAATGATCAAATTAGGGCTGGGCCAATAATCAAAACATCGAGAAATCGAGATCGAATTGAATCGAATTGCCAATTATTTGGTGGTGGGTTTTGAATCGAAAGATCAAAAACAAATTTTTTGTCAGTAAAAACGTGTGCTTTGGAACCAAAGTCAAACTTTGAGGCAGAATACTGATATATAGTTTAAAAAAAATCTAAAAAATGGGACATATTAAAAGGTTTTGTTTTCGTTTATGTTCAGAAAAGCCCTTTTTAAATAGTTTAGAATTTAGAATGAGTGGCATTTCTTTAATGTATTTCTTTGTTGTCATGGCAACAGCTTGTCCGCTAACAACGGTTGATGATTAGGACATTTTAACTGCAACAAACAGACTCAAAAACAACTTTTTTTAAAGAAGAAAAAGGTAATAAGTTTAACTGTGTGTGATTTCAATGTCTGATAAATGTGAGAAGCTAAAGTCTTGTTGTTTATCTGCTTTGCTACAACTGTTGACTTGATTTTTTCTGTTTACATGTCAGTTACAAACCCAGTGCTCAGTAGACTTGTTGTGGGTTGAATTTGTTATCAAACTGTAGTTTATTTTTCCTGTTTTAGCTGTTTATTGAATTCTTACAAGCGAAAATGTCCTTTTCACAACTATTTCAGTGTTCTGATTCAATGTTAAGTTTCCCCCTTGGAGGTTCGTTAGTGGGCGTTTCCTCAGATGCCGACTGTATCTATAGTGACTATTTGTATACGTTCTGGTCTCATCTTGAGTAGGTATGTTTTAGCCTGTCTGTGTGGAGATGCTCTCTGACTGATTGAGTTACACCAACAACCTGCACAATAGGCAAATTCCACAGCTCTAGTGTCACTGAAGGTTAAGCCAAAAGGCAAAAGAAGCATTTCAATATGATTTGCATTCACTTTCTCCTGCATACATCTAGACCTACTGTATACAGGCCTTAACATGTTTTATTTTAACCAGTAACACTATGCATTACTAAATTGTCTTGTTCAGTAAATATTAGCTGGAACGCAATAATAATAAAAAAAATAATAACCCCAAATTTTTAATGGTTTTACATCATGAAATTATAGCAAAAGTTGTAAGTCGATGGAATAGTAATGTCTCGGTCTGAAAAGTTTGGGAAGCCCTGTTATAGAGCTTTTCTTCTTTAGTGAGATAATCCATCTCACCTTACAACTGTGACATAACAAGATGCTGATTACGCTCTATGAATCTTACCTTAAGCTTGCCACAATAAAAGGACACTCTGAATGTTCAGTTTTAGCACACAGCACAACGACACACGTGTTTTGAGTTGTAATATCCAACAGAGCTGTTGTCCTGCAGTAAATATTCATTCAATTAAATTTGGCAGCACTGTCAGTCTTTATTGCACTTATCAGTTGTTTGAACTTTTAGTTCAGTTGTGCAATGTAGTTTTAGCTCGTCATATTTTTTCCAAGAGCAATCTATGTTTATATAATTTAAAGCAGTAGCACTGCAGCAATTCCTTGGTCGTTGTTTTCCTCGGTCCAAATAATAGCCACTCTCCTCCCGTCTTAAGGCCCGTTTGAACCAGAGTAAATAAGCTAAAAACTGTTTTTCTGTAAGCGTCATTTTCAGTTTTCCACATGATTTTCCTGCGCACTGAATCACTGGTTCTCCTGTAGCTACGGGCCAATCAAACAGCTGCATGTGGGGAAACTGGCGACGCAGACTCTACAAGAAAGTCTTCAAAAACCCACCTCCAGGACTTGCTCCACGACTTGCTCCACGACTTGCTCCACGACTTGCTCCGCGCTACTCTGATTCCCAACTACCCCACTCACCCCACACAGCCGCCTGTCAACAAAAGTTACCAAACTGGTTTAGATCAGCGACCCTCGGCTTTGTGTGAAAGACCTTAATGGAAACACAACCAGGCCAGGTAGGACCGAGCCGAGTGGGGTAGAGCAAGACCAAATAGGGCTAGGGGAAACAATTCAGCAGAGAGTTGCCAAATAAGGGCATCCAGTCTGTACTGAGAGCTGCTTTCGGTCTGTAGTGTCTGTCGAGGTCTGCAGTCTTCACAGTTTGTGGATCTAGTTGCCCAGATTTGTTGCTCAAAATTCACTACACAAACTTTATCTTTAGTCGATGCAAATCTCACGTCACAAACTTTAATCCACAACAATAATTCTCACATCTTATTTGTTTTTCAACGCTCTAGGCTTGAAAATAAACCAGATTTGACTCGATTTGCCTTCGAGCAGTAAAAACATGCAAACTTGACTTCATCATCAGTCCAAACACAGAAGCAAACTATCTTTGGAGGACTGTAATCATCAGCTGTTACAGAAATCCTGTCACGTTTGTGCTTTAGTGAGGCTGTGCAGGGCTCGTCGTGGAAGTTGCTGGTTCGACGCCAAGGTCAGCCGCTCCGTCCTGTCAGTGTTGTGCTCAAACAGCTCCAGGGAAACCGTTCTGCAGTGTGTGGCTGCTGGAGACCTGCTGTGGGAGATAAGAGCATGGAAACTGCAGCCCAAACACTCTCGGGTCAGAGAGCAGGGGGCCAAAAGGGGAAAGAGAATTATACAGGCTATTTTTAAACTTTTAGAAGTCTGTTATGAATGGGTGCAAGAGAAATTAACCCAGTAAGCTATCATATGAGTTTATTTTAAATGATTAGACCAGTAAATGTTGTTTCTATTGGACACTGAGACTTTAAAATACATTTTCAACAACTGTTAAAATAAATATGTAGCTACAAAATTCTTCTAGAACGAGTAAGTGTATTGTTGACAAATAAAATAAAAGCATGTATTTTAGACCAGTGTTTCTCAGACTGTAGTGTTTTCTGCTGTTTGATAATTAGATTTATATAAAGACAAGTCTTTTGCTGATTTGGTTCTCTTTTCATTTTCAGTCATTCTTTACAACAAACCTATTCAAACTCTTTGAGTTTGTGTAGGCTTGTTTACATGTTCCTATGTTTACAGCAGCAGGCTTAAACCTTATTAATGTGTCCAACTATGCTTTTTGTAATCAAAATAATAATACAATTATTTTATTAGTTGCACAACTGCACAACCCCAATGTACTCAAACCTGCAACCAACTTTAAAAAGTCAAAATTGCAGTGTATTGAACAGTGTTGAACTACAGTCTTATGCTGTATTTCCCAGTTGAAAACACCAGTTCCCAATTCAAAGCGTTTCAACTGAATAAACTGATGTGTAAACATTATGGCTAATGGTAACCTTTAGGCTAAACAAAAGTAACATTAACCTGTAGCCAATGTTTACACAGTTTTTGTGGCAGCTAAATCCTCAGATTCACTTTTTGTGATTTGATCTCTTATGAGAGAGACTCCCTCGACCAAGTCCCAGTTCACAAGTGAGATTTACCAGTTCATGTGGCTTTCCAGCATTTTTGCAAGTAGGAAGTGGTTTATTATCCCACACACCATTACCACGGCTGCAGCTTGTTCTATTAATGAGTATATAAGTTATACTGTTATAAGTGCCACATTTTCTCAACTTGTCTCATTCATAATAAGACAGAAGAGAAAGCTGACAATCATCTTCCATCTTTATAAAAAGCAAGCAATACTATAATGAACGAGTACACTGGCACTGCAACAAGACTGACTTGACTAACTTCAATCAATATAGTTTACTTTTTTCAGGATTTTAAAAATGTACGTTTTACATAATTAACATCTTAATAAAAATGTTGTTAACAAAATAGACAGACACTACAGTTTTATAGAGGACAAAATAGTCATGCATGTTGTAAGCTTGAACTGGTAAATATCACTTGTTCCCAGTAATGTTGTAAGATTTAAACTCTAGCCGTCTGTGACTGCACACAGAACACTTACACTAAAAATACTTCACTTCACTCGTCTGTTATCTTTCCCTAAACATCACAACGTAAACATTATGTAGCGTAGAAAGTAAACTGACAGCTTTTCATAGAATAATATTAAAACAATTAATTAGTCCTTTTATGGCTCTCATAAACATCTATAAAACGACTGGCTCTATTGTATTAGACTAAACCAACATTAAATCCAATCAACCTAAGACTGCAGCCACAAAAATGTGTTCTTTGTAGTAAATTATACATCTTTTAAAATGATTTGGAGAATTTTAGATATTAAAAGAAGAAACTATAAACATGAATACTGGAAATACAATATTGTTGTAACGTTATTAGCATAGTACACAAGTTTGGAACCATTCTACTGTAAATTGATAATATTTCATACATTGTAGCTGTTTTTTTTAACCTATTTATCCAGGTGATCCAATGTTGCAGATATGTAAATGTTTGTCATGTTCCTGCAGCAAATTTAGCAGAAACAGAATCCACTGAGCTCCCACATGTAAAACACCTGTCTTTCCTCATACACCACAGTTATATCCTGCTCATGTAGAGTTACAGATGACGCACTGCTCTCTCTCCTCCGTGTCCCGCTCATCAATGATTCACGTCGCAGTTCCTCTACCTTCTTTCCTCTGCGTTTGTCTCCAGGCAACTGAAACGTAATGCCGGGCGTTTGAAAAGCCCTGTTGCTCCGGCGGTGACGTGACCTGATGTATATACTCTCTAACTCTGTCTGTGTGCTGCTTTGACAGGTCTGTGGACAGAGGGAGGCATGTCCAAACCGTCATCTAACGTCAAAGCCCTGCAGGTAAGGGTCAAAGGGTCAAGAGCACTTCAAGAACTTTACAATGAATGCACTGCTTCATATAAAGGAAATAGATATTTTAACGTAAATGTGCGCTGGTTAAAGTTGAGCATTACTTTGCCTTAGATAGATTAAAACCTCCAATTCTGTTGTTCTAAAATACATTGAAAAATTAGTAGCCTGGCCATATGAAAAAGATTAGAGATATAAGGCCTGGGGACCATATCAGGCCCTCCAGCATATTATATCTGACCACGACCTATCTTCCCAAATAGCTGAATCTATTTGTCAAATCATTGCTTTTGTGACATTTAAGAGAATGTTGACCCAGATATACTAATTAGTTGCTTGGTAACAATAGTAGGATTACTTCTACACATGTCATGTTTGTTAGACAAAAGACAAATATAAACAGTTAATCTGGATGAAAACAAGTAAATGTGTATTTTGTAAAAATATAATCATGTTGACATTGAAAAACAATTGTCTAATTTCTCATTTGCACTTGAAAAATCTATATATGTATATATTATCTGGGACATAAAATATTCCTTAGAATTATGATGATACTGATAAGATACTGACACCAATACTGATACCGATATGTCACCATGTTCTATCAAAAAGTATTGCTTTGTAATTGTACAATGAACTTTGCGCTTTACTTAGCTACAGCAAAAGTTATATTTGTAACTAAAAGGCAAATTCAAAGTTACTACAAATGTAAAAAACTCCAGTTTGTGGTTAGCGTTCTCTTGAAGTAACATTACTGCTGATAAGAATGTGGCTGTGATAAAGCAGAACTACAGCTGAAGCAAAAGTGAAAGTGAAGGAACTCAGTCAGGTCACATGGCAGTTTTGTGTCATGGATTTTTAAATATGCTTCTTATGAATGGCCCTATATATGGCAGGGCTGGGCAATTATCTTTACTCGAGGGCCAAATTTAAACCCAGTATAAGTGGTGGAGGGACGGACTACCAACATTGGTATTACACATTCTGATTGTCGCAAACACATTTCTTTGACAGAATATAAAAGACCAGAATAATTAAAATAACCCTACCATAATAAACTTGTAGCATTTCGTGATTAAGCTAATAATTTTCTGAAAATAAAGTTGACATTTAAGAAAGTTATGATTTTGCTAGAAAAAAAACAAGAAAAAAAAAGGAATTTTTCTGAGAATATAGTTGAAGTCATAAAAATAAGTTTTATGAGATTAAAAATTGTTATTTTACAAGGGAAAATTAGGAAAGTGCATAAAACACAATAGATTTTTAATGGCAATGTTCAGAAATCTAAACTCCAATTTTTAATCTTGAAAAATTGCTTTTATGCCTTTGACTTTATTCTCATACCATTGACAATTTAATCTCGAAATGTTACAAGTTTTTGTCTCGTAAACTTTGTCATGCATTTCTATTTCCCAAAAACATACCAGGGGCCTGTCTGATACAAGTCGCGGGCTGCATTTGGCCCTCGGACCGCAGTTTGCCCTGGTCTGATATTAGGGATGTAGAGATGATCAGGTTAATGATAATCGTGATTATTAAAGTCACAATATAATCATTAGAACAAAGCAATAACAAACGTGCCATGTTAGATGCAATGGTCAAATATTCAGTTCCTGTTTTTGAAAAATGGCTGATATTTGGCACATATAAATATATCTGCTTTTACTTTTTACTGCAGTGAAAAGTAAATTGTGATTTGTGAGACTGGTAATGGATTTGAACTTTAAAATATTGGTTTGTAACTGCAGGAACTTAACAAAGGACAGATATCGACAAGAAGCGAAACTTGAAACATTTTAGAACCAACGTTGTTTCAAAATATAGAAAGTCTGCTGTTTTAAAATTGCTTCTTAACTTGTAGTACAATCTTAAAACAAAAGTCGACCAAAGAAATTCGTGCTTGACCCAAGTTGTGCTTGAAAAGGCTAAAAAACACACATTTATACTTAAAATGACCAGGAAACAGTGTATTTGTGACAAAAAAAAAAAAACCCTTAGACCAATGATTCAGTCCAAATTTTCAACAATTTCATAATTTTTGTAGCTGTTCAATATAAAAGATCTTAAGCTGCAGCTGGATCTACATAGTTTGATTTCATAAAACTGGTCACAAACTGAGGCAAGCAATAACACTAAATTTTAACGCTAGTGACTAAAACATCCTAATCTTTATCTTATTGCCAGGCTACTAATGTTTTCAAAGTATTTTAGAGCAGCAAATTGGAGGTTAACCTACTTATCACCATTTTAAGCTAACAGTTTGCTCAGAATGCATAAGTGAGGAAGTTTAATGTTAATTATTTTTGTTTGCTTACATTATTAAGAAAGCATAAGAAAGCAAAACTCAAGTATAGCGCCTTTAAAATCAACCGATGTCACAAAATGCACACAAAAGACACAGAGCGATCCACATTGAAGAGTTTATTGGTAAAGGCAAGATTCAAGGCATTAGTGCAGAAGCAGGAAGCAGCGATCTTTATGTAGATATAGTTGTATTTGTAATGGCTTTTAACTGTGTCCAAGTCACTATAGGCTTTTCCATTGTCTCTTTGTGCTCTGGTCTGGTCCAAGTCTCAGGACAAGGCCAACATACTGTATAAACTAACTGTAATAATGAACGATAAGAACCATCCGTGGAAATATTATCAAAGGCCTCACATTTTAAGTTCAGTCCTATATTGACACTTATAGATCATATATTTTGGACTTTACAAATATATTCGTCGTATTAATAAAATCACTCGTAGAACTCCACGTCTAGTCCAGAAAAGGACGATATCACTGACGACATTCCACTGACCAACAGAACGATAGTAATAAAACCAGTGCACTGTCATTTCATTCACAAACAGAGAAAGTACAATTGTTGGCTCATGGAAATATGGACAAAGTGACAGCGTTCAACAGTGCAGAGAAATATTTAAAATGTAATAAAGTGCAGTGGTGGAAAGTACAAAGATATAAGTGAAGTTTTTAGGTATTTGTACTGTCTTAACGCAAATTATTTAACATGAATACTTATTATTAACATCATTCAAAGTGATTAAGTTTAAAGGATGATTAAATTTAGAAAGAATGTGTCTTTGCCCACTTTACCTTTAGCCAAAAATGCATCCGCAAATCAATATTCTAGCTTTTAAAACCTTTTTTTATAAGTGGTACAGTTAATATTTATCTTATTGATATTTTTTTCATCTTTCTCACAAAAGTTTAACATTAGTAAGTCCAGAATGCCAACACTTAGCCTACTTATCACCATTTTAAGCTAACAGTTAGCAGTTAGCAGCTAACTAGCTTAATCGGCTACTTTGAAATAGTGCTAATCTCATTTTACAATCTTTTGCTTGGGAAAAAAACAATATTAAAGAAGTAAAGCTAAAGTTACAAAGTGTGTATCTGGTACAAAGTGGAGAAATTAAAGGGAATCAGGCAAAGGTAAGAAAAAAACAGTTTAAACCAGTTTAGCGACAGATTTAGACGCATTACATGACAACCAGATCACTTCCGTCCCTCCAGACCTGACTATCAGCACTAACTGAAATAATCATTAAGACCATCTGGCCAAACTAAATTAATTAAGATTAATTTTTGACAAAAATATAAAGATTTAATCCATAGGTTAAAGCTGTGCTACCTATGTTTTAAAGATTTAAAACAAGAAGTAAGTAAGTAAGTTCAACTAGTAGCTCTCATAAATCCTTCAGCACATGGCTAGATCCACATATACATTAATTTTTGCTTAATAATAGTTAAGTACATTTTTTTTTTTTTTACAAACAGCAGGGTGAAACTGGAGTTGACTAACCACAGCCAATCAGAGCACTGCTTTTAACTCTTGATTAGAACTAAAGTCCTTCTTTTTTAACTTGACCAGCTAGACCTATGACACTGCAGCAGGACCGGTCGAGGGGGTTGTTAGCAAAGACGACTGCAAGTAAAGCCTGAGTCAAAATTTCTGCTGCTATAAATTGTGTTTAGCAGAAATACAGATTATTCCTTTTTGAATATGGGTCATCTGGATTTAGCCAGGTCACTTCTTTCTATGTTCCAGTCAGAACACGGGTCTGATTTTGTCACAAAGTGCTTAGTTTACAATATACTTTTTAATATCTAGTCTCTGTAGTATACTATAAAGTCTATTACTTTACAAAAGAAAAATTCAGATTCCCTATCTCTGTGTAAAATACATTTTACTTTTTAACCTAAAAAGTACATTTGAGAACCAGTGCTTTTACTTAAGTAGAATGTTCTTAATGTGTTACTTTATATGTGAATATTTCTGTCCCGTACCTGACTTTATGTACTTCATCCCACCACTGTGTGTGTATTGGTAATCATTTCGACTAATAGAGCAGCCAGTAGTATGTACAAACAATGGTGACATAAAGCACAAATGACTGAATGTAGCTGAGTGTGCAGCTCTGTCAACAAAGGTCAACAGTTGAGCCTGAGCCACAGTCGCCCTTACTTTGGTTCTGAGTGGCTTTGTAAACAAATTTATGCTAAAATATATACTAGTTAAGCTCTTGTATGGCAACAGCTGCTGTGCTTCTTTTCAATGAAGAGAACGTACAAAAGAACAAAACAGGCACAGGCAGGTTCACATACTGTACATATCGAACAATGAGAACAACAGTGGCTTTAACATTAAACCAGGCGAGACACTACAGCTGAACAGGAAAAGAAATACTCAAATTTAAAGCTTCAGTGGGACACTCCTGTAATTTACTCACATACATGTAAGAAAAAATTACTGCAATGTTTTTGAGTAAACTAGCCTAAGCATTCACATTTTTAGACTTAAAGGTGCACTGTATAACTTTCTGGAGGTGAAAAGTAATCTACACAATTCTTAAAAATTAGAAAGTTAAAACTATACTTTGGGACTTTTTGAATAGAGATGAATACATTTTCTTCCATAATATGAACAAAACCACCTAAAGGAACCACTTTTCTGTGTAAACAGACGTGTTCAGGCCCTCCTCCAAGCCAAATAATAGACTATTTTGTGACAATGCAAGCCTGCTCAAAGTAAAAACGCAGATTTTTATTAATTGTGTAACAAAGGCATCTAAATGACAAAAATCTGCATTTATTCAAGTTTATTTTTGGTCAAAAAGTTGCACAGTGCACCTTTAAAATGTTAATAAATCAGGTTTATTTAGATTAGACAGAATTCAATATCAGTATCCGTTTGTAAAATTCTTAAAAGACTTGTTCAGTTCAAAATATTAAAGTTAGGTGTATGTAGGAGCTATTTTACAGGCTGATCTTGATGCTCCCGAGGACAATGTCACATGAATTGTGGAAGTGGATGTTTAAGAGCCAATTGGACAATTAAGTTTGTGTTCACATGAATGGGTTATAAGCAAATTCACCAAAGACAGAAAATTGGAGGAAAAAGTTTTGCTGCTGTGTCTCGCCTTAACAGAGGCTGAACAAAAACACTCTTCCTATAGTATTATATTCCATAAATCACACAAGGTTAAAAGTATTGCACTTTGTTTCAATGCCAAGCCTGGATAAATAGATAGATCTAATAATAAACAATGAACATGCATTCATGTAAAGTGGCAAAGTTTATTTAATTCAGTGGTTCTCTTCTTAAGGGTCCGACACCTAATGAAATGATTATCTTAAACACCTTTCAAAATGCAGTGATAGATGTAGGTTCCTATTTGCTAGTCGATGAGATGAATATATAGGCTTATGTCTTAAAAAAAAAATCAAACATAAGATTTAAGACTACATTATCACTTTGAGGGTAGCTTACAATTTATGTTTGTGGGCTGTGAATGCCTACGGTTGTTATTTTGGAGGTATTCACTGTAAAAGGCTAAGAACCACTGACATAATTACTGGCTCCCGTCACTTTGTCCATTTACTTAAACACATCTTACCTATAGAATTACCTAAAAGTAAATCTTTGGTTGCAACAGTGGAATGTCAAAACATGATTGCCAACAACTCGCAAAGCAAAGAACAGTGACCGACTCATGCCAAAGCAACATTAGCAAACATGCCGTGGGCCGTGAACGTCATACACATAATTTAATATACTCATAATTCAGTTAAATCTGTCAGAACCTCTCGCTTTCTCTTTTTTACAGCTGTACATTACAAAACAGTACGATACAAAACATTAGGTTCAAAGACAGGCAGCAGGACGAGGAGTTAGCAGGCGGATTTCTGTGGTCTGTGTGTGCAGCTGATTTCCATAAAGTGTCATTTACTCAAACCAGGAAGTGCTGCTGGTCACAAACAAAACCAGAGGCAATGAGGAAAAACATAGGCCACTCATTTACAGCAGGTTCATTCAGTAGAAGAAGAAGAGTGCAGTTGTAGTAGTCGCTGTAGTAGTAGTAGTTGTAGTAGTAGCAGTTGGTGGTGAACGGTGAAATCTCATTGGCTGTTTGTGGCTGTCCGTCAGGCTAATTTGAACATCCCGATGGGGGCACTGCGTCCGGGGGCGGGACATCCTGTTCGGAGGAAGGAAGAGACAGCAGACACACCAGAGGAGGTGAGAATTCAATTATGTTTCGCACAACAAGTGAACTAATGCTGTGAGAAAAGACTGTAGTTCATCACATATACTCAAATTCCCAAATCTATATTATTAATTAGAGTAAAATAAGAAACTTTGCATCAAGTCATACCATACCACTTGGCAAAAAAATTATATGGTAACACTTTTTAATTACTACACCTTAATTAGTCTTAGTAAACCTTAATAAATATTTGATAAAAGATATTCATTGTGATCCAATGATTAATAGATGATGATTAGCAGCTACGTAATTACTCCAACCTTAAATCCTAACTTTAGCTGTGTAATTAAAGTGTATATGACAGGTTTCTACGAAGTTCCCATTTTAATTTAATTAAGTAGATTAACACTAGTTGTGAATATAAATAATAGTTTTGCATGAATCAAGAAGTTTGTGAAAAAAGTTAGAAAATATGTAAAAAACAAAACAGGAAGTAGAGCAGAGTTTTAAACTGATGACATCACACAGACATTTTACATCTTTACAATGAACATATTTTAATGACATAAATGTAACAAAATTAGCATGTTGTTGCGTATTTTCATGTCTCAAGAAGTGAAAACTTGTTACATTAGAAGAGCTTTGGCCTAATTTATTACATGGTCGCTAAGCAACTCCCTAGTGTGACGTCATCTATGAACACGAAGTAAATATGTAATCTGAAAAAATTGATCGGAAACTCCAAAAATCGTTCGAAGTTTGCAGCGATCAAATCTAAAGGCAAGAATCGATCAGTTTTGCTCACGCAGACACTGACTTACATTCTGTAGTTGTAATACACACAATAATACAAGAATAGCCATGATGTAAGAAGAAGCAAAGTGTGAACTTGTTCAAGACTTCAGTCGGGTGCATTAATATGTTGCGTTAACAACTGATGGATGAACCTCTAAATATGGAAACAAATTATGGCTGTTTACTGTTCAAATGTTGATAAAAAAAAAAGTTCTGACTAACAAACAATGTTTAAAACAATGGCTATGTTTTTAACATTTATTTTGTGTCTGTTAATGTAGATAAACTAACAGAATCGAACAAAATCGAAAATCGTGGCTGCAAAATCAAAAACTGAATTGAGTTGTGACGTGAAGTGAATTGTCCCATCCCCATGAATAAATAAGAGAGTGAATGGTTGTCTGTCTCTAACCCTGTGATGAGTTGGCCACTGTCCAGAATGTTCCCCTGCCTAAGGCCCAAAGTCACTGGGATAGACTCCAGTCACCCACGACGAGAACAAGCAATAGAAAATGAATGAATGAATGAATGAATGAGTAGCTTGCTTTGTACAACTGTCCCTTGGTTAATAGTAGAAAATCAGCTGGAAAAAAATATTTTTACATTTAATGATAACTAGACTTAATAACATAACTACACCAACGTGTCTTAATAAACCCTGAGCAGATGTAGGTGTAGTTATAAAATTGCCTTGGAAACTGTTCTTGTCAGCTCTATACACTCTGTCTCTGTCTCTTTCTCTGTGTCTCTGTAGCAGCAGCAGCAGGAGCAGCAGCCTGAGACTCCAGAAGAGCCCACAGCCACAGCCCAGACGCCCGAGGATAAGAAGGCGTTACCCGGAGCAGTGAAGCTCCCGGCCCCACCTCAACCTGTCATTTAGCTGCAGAACGTCATTATGTAGTGAGCTCAGACTATCTCAACCTCATAGTCTTTTTAGTAACACGGCACGCTCACTTCACCACGCACCTATCTTCACAGTTCAGATATCTGCTTTTTATTACTGTGCTCAGCAACACACAGTCGATGAAGAGATTTTTTCTTCTTTTTACCATCTGTTGTTGGAAGCTCATGACTATCTAGTTTCAATTTTTTGGTAGAAAAAAATAAGTCTAGCCCAATAGGTCTAATATTCAACTATTAACGTACAACTAATTAA
>CM076416.1:1135520-1177482 GCA_038363315.1 Mugilogobius chulae | reverse complement strand
AATTGACATTGTGGAAAAACTAAACATCCTAGGAGGTTCATTTTTGCTGAGATATTAGAGGATGTGAAACTGTACAAAACATGTTTAAATCACTTGTCTAGCTTGTTTTGTTCTCGAGTTATGAGCATTTTGCTTTTCTTGCATATCTCACATTTTCAGCCTCAGTCTGAACAGCTCATTTAGGGCCTTTTCACAAAAATTCACTCAAACTTCAAATCTTCAACAGGTGTGAAAGTGTCTTTAGATGGGAAATTTGAACTGTTTTGAATGTAAAACAAAATTTAGCCTAAGCCGAAATTGAATTTTAAAAAGTTGAAGCTCTGTCTGGGATTCTGTGTGAGCTGTTTTGCAAATTGAGATTTAGAATGGACAAGTGTGTCAAAGCAGCTTTAATTTGCTGTTCTTTGCGCTACTTGTCATTGCATAACATCAGTACTGTATGCACTTCAGTCTTACTCACCGCTGCTGTCTTCATTACAACAAAGTTCATCCTGTGCTCCGTATGGTATGACTCCGCATGTCAAGTCATTAGCTAGTTTCTTTTAGACACATGAAAGAAATGAAAAAATATTTACTCCGATAAATTAGTTTCAAACAGATCTTTGGACTTTTTTTTTAGTATACAGATAATAATAATAATAATAATAATAATAATAATAATAATAATAATAATAATAATAATAATAATAATAATAATAATAATAATAATAAAAATAATGTAAATCTTTAGGGTTTAATACGAAGCTCGCGAAAAAGCTTATTAAATTTTTATGTGAATTGGTTTGGCTCATTTCTTAAAAATGAAATGACGTTCTCAAAATAACATGGACAAATCTCCAAACCAACCTGGAATTTTTCACAACTGAATGGCATTTCTCATTGCTTTCATCAGATTTCCAGTGTCCTGGAATCAAGTATCAAGTGTTTCAGTGCATCTTCTCAAATGGCTCTATTCAAGTGTCCCACAGACAGTACAATGAGCCCACATTTAGCACCACTTTCAGATGAAAAGATCTTTCTGCCCCGAACTGATAAGCAAATTATCAACCTAATGCTTGTTTTTTTCAGAACCTGTCAGCAGGATTTGACCATGCAAGTACTCATGTGCACAATACTGTTCTTGACTACTCAAAATTAGTCAAGAAATACCATAAACACTGTAATATTTTCTCAAAATATGACTTATTTTTACAATATGATACTATAAACATGACAAAGAATAATACAATAAAAGTGACAAATAAAGATACTATAAAAATTACAAAGAAAATTCAATAGGAAAATAATTATCAGAAATGACCCAGGCTTGGCTTATTTTTTTTTTTTTTCTATTCTCAAAACTGCAGATCATTTGGCCAAAAAATTTGACACCGTCACAACATTACAGATGACCAGAGAAAGCACATATCTCTTTCAAAACGGTTTGTGCATGTTTCTTCAGTAAGTTGCTTTTCTATGTAAAGAGTGAGTTCACTTTGTTTAAAATAACCTGGATAGTTCAGCACAATACCATAGATCACTTGCAGAAGCTCATATCTCTCCTAAACACTTTAGATATATGTCAAAACCAGATGTCTTTGCCATGTGAATCGTCATTGCCCCCAAAGTGCATCGTCCCTTTGATCTTGTGTGACTCTGACAGTCAAAATGTTTAGATGTTTTCTCACTGTGGCAGAAGTCCAGCTAACAGAATATAATTATACACTAGAATACACTAAAGCTTTTTTCCATTGGTTTGGCTTAATTATTTTTACATCTATAAAATCATTTGGCCTAAAAAGTTTACATTTCTGTGGAACATTACAGCTCAATATCAAAAGCTCATCTCTTTCCCAAAACTGTTCATACAAGCTTCAAAACTAAAAAGTCTTTCTCATCTAAACAGTCAGTACAGAATGAGTTACCATTACCTAACTGTATTATTGTTTTAATTAAAATTGTAATGCATCATTGCCTTGACTGGAGCACTACTCGAAACTGTATAATTTTGGATTCATTTTTCTTCATTTTTTTTTTATTTAGTCTGATTATTTGTCATGTTTATAGTATAGTATTGTAACCCCATATGAAAAATAAATATATGTTTTATATAGTGTAAGCAATAGATGTTTTATACTTAAAATGGATATGGTGATACTTATAAATTCAGTATATGTCATAAAAAATCAGACCGATTATGGCCACTTTCATACATAAAGCAACATCAAAATCATATAGGGGATTTTTGAAGTCCTATAGAAATATTATATGCATTATACCTGTTTTCAATATTTAAAATTATATTGTCCCTATATGATTCTTATCTTAAAAATATATGTATGAATATACAAGTTGTATATGAACATGTCAAAATTCTTATATAACATCATGTAGGTATCTTATATTTAACTTATGAGTACCTTAGATGATTTGTATATGTTTTGTATAGGTCAGCAATATGATGTTTACTAAAGCTTCAGCCAGGAGTCAAACTCACAATCTTCTTAATGGGAAGCCAGAGCACTAACCACTGTGCTACTGAGAAGCACAGGACTTCATGTGTATCTCTGAATACTCATACCTAACAGTCCACATACAAAACACAAAAAATTGGATTTTAAACATGTTTTATTTTAATCTAAAACTTGATCATGTAGCCTAATATTTTAGAACAGCGGTCACAAACCTTTTTTAGCTCGCAAGCTACATTTAGACTGATGTAATTAAATAATTGTATTTAAAGGCTTTGGAAGATTTGTTTTGTGTCTCCTCTGCAATACGCAGGTAAGAAAAGCTGGACATTGTTGTATTAACTTTGTGAGACTTTGTCGGAATGAAAGGTGCTGTGGCTGAAAGAGACAAACGCCAGAACAGATTAAACTGTTGCTGCCACATTTTCAGAGTGAAATAACCGAGAGTTGTTTTTGCTATGGTGACGACTGTGCTTCTTCTGCTGATTTTTGGTGACTGCGCACTTCTTCTAGTCTTAAGTAGCGGCTATGGTCAGTAACGTAACCGTCTTCATTGACAACTATTTTTTCCTGTTTACACGATATCGGTTTACACTGTGGTGTATTCACTGAACCAGCCCCCCCACTGTGCTGCGAAACTCCCTCTTGAATCATATCCAGAGGAACGTCAATTCAATGAACACATTGCTCGTTGTCGTATAAAAAAGAAGCCAATCTGACATGGAAATGTCTTGGATTTGTGAAAACTCGAATCAACTGACCACTAAATTTGCGCTTGTAGTTCGCACGTGTAGTTCGTGTGTAAAGTTCGTATAAACGGGGGTCGACCGGTCGATCGCAATCGGCGGGTTGGTGACTTCTGTTTTAGGAGGACCTAAAACCATGTGATTAGGAAGTAAAAAAAAAATCTGAATTTGAATGACCGTAATCAACATACTGCAAAGAAGACAGAAACAACAAAGTACCTAATTTCTGTCAACAACAAGGATCCAACAGGATTTAAGTGGTAAACATATCAGATCTAATTGCATTCACAAAACTGGTCAGAAAACATTGCAGTTAGATACTTCTCTGCAGTGCAAGTCTAGTCCTCTGATAAAGGGACTTACTCAAAAACTGTTTGGTAAATACCATAAGAGCAGAAGTATAAGTTCATTATATTTTTCATAATAAAAACATATGAGAAGTTTGGTAGATTACTGGCAGATACAACATATATGGCATTCATGTATGACTAGAAATACATTAATTTGGTAAAATCTGTGTATGTTGTTTTTCCCTCATATACAACAACATAAAATTCTTTAAGAACATACAAAAATCTTATATACTTTTCATAAGTCTTTTCCATATGGGACATCACAGTGGGGTAGAGGAGAAGTCATATTTTGAGACCATATCGGTGTATCAGTGAAATCCTTCCAACAGGTTCTGGAGAGAACAACTGTTAGACTGAAAAATCAGCTCATCGGTTTGGATCAGTAAGATCTTTCTATTTGTAAAATGTGCTAAATGTGGGCTCATTGTTCTGTCTGTAGGACACTTGTACAGAACCATTTGAAAAGAGACACTTGACTAAGAAATTGACAATTTGATGAAAGCAATTAAGTTGAGGACAATTGCAAGTTGGTTTAAATTTGTCCATGTCAATTTGAGAGTGTCATCTCAGTTTCCAGAAATGAACAATTTGCATTTGCATTCACTTAGTCACTTTTGCTAAAATAACCTGGATGGTTCAGCACAACACTCTGGATCATCTGCAAAAGCTCATATCTCTCCCAGAACACTTTACTCATACTCATGAGTCAAAATTAAACGTCTTTCTCAACTAAATAGTCAGTACCTCCAAAACCTCCTTTGGCCTTGAGTTAGCACTGCAAGTTACAATGTTCAGGTGTTTTCTCACTATGGCTGAGGTCAAGGTAACATAAAATTGGTAAAGGTGAAAGTGAATCCATGTGCTGCTTTTGTTTCATGTTTTGCACAAAAAGTGCAGTTTAGAGATGAGTGTTTATCATTTTAACCACAAAGTGGTTAATCACAAAGGTGTCAGAAGTTTTTCACAAAAAGTGTACATGTGCAATCATTCTAAAATGTTTAGACCAATGAGTGATAAATCTGACTGAATGTGTAACGGTTTTGCCACATTTATGACAATTCCCAAACAATGTGCCAAAGCGATTAAAAAAAACTATAAGCTGATGACCTGAGTCTCAATGTAATGGTTGTTCTCTTCAGAACATGTCAGCATGACACTGTGTAAGTCCTCATGAGCACAATCAGGTTTTTTTGTCTTAAGTATTCAAGAACAAAATACACTAACACTCTAATATTTACTTATTTTCTATCTAAATGTAATGTTACAATATGAGACTATCCACCTTATTCCTAGCCCCCATGAGCCTTTGCGTGAATTATGGGCGAAACTTCCGGTAGACACCGGAACGCGCGTTTGTTTACATTACAAATGTAGAACCGATCGCGATTCCTGTTTTTTTCTGGATCGAAAACTACGTAAAAATGTGGGAACACCAGCTTTCATGTCTTAAACGAGGCGATATAACAATTCCGTTGCCTACTAAAATTAATTCTCTATCTTTTTATCACTAGATGTCAGTAGTGAATCCAGTTCAGATCCCACCATTTGCTCTAATGAGTTCTGAAATTAACAAGGATTAAGGTTTATATTCTAAGAATATACAGAACAATTAAACAAATGTACACGGATAATTTAAGGCAAACAGCAGGTAGGTCAGTTCACACTATAATCTTTATGTTCATATCTGCCGTGTTGGCACACAGCGCTGATCTATTGTGACGTTATCGTTTTACATGTGATTGTTTACATGTTACTTTTGGAATAACCAAGGAGATACCATGGAGATGTATAACCTTACCTGTTTGTGTAACACTGCTGTCAGGTCTTCGCAGTACCCAGCGTCTCTTCTCTGGTGGTCTGGAGTATCCCAACCATAATATAGGATATGGATTATCCTCCGTGGGTACTTTATCCACAAAATGAAAAGAACATACATATAATGTCTTCAGTGGCTTCTTAATATTTTGATTTTTCAGCCACATCCTTTTGACTTCCTCCTCTTTTGGTAGACGGTAAAACTGTACCTTGGAGGGCAGCTACACTCCCGCTTCGTCAGCAGCCCATGTTCCACACAACGCTCTTTAAGCCACAAATTTAATTTTGTTTGGTTGTTAGTACAACCACGAGCTGCACAACATGTCCCCGAGCTGCGCAATGCCATTTTTGTGAACGTCGGAGAATTAAGTAAGACACGCTTCTAAAGTTTGTTTACACCGCTAAAGCTAATAAAACCGCCAACTCTCAATCGAAACAACAACGCAGTGACACTTCCGGTTGCTATACCGGAAGTTGCGCCCATAACCCGTTTTACATCAGCGGCCCCAGGAATAAGGTGGATAAACATGACAAAGAATCATATAATAGAAATAACAAATAATCATACTATTTCTTTCAACGAAAATAAAGTGGAGAAAAATAAATCAGAAATGATTCATACAGCGTAGAGTAGTGCACCAGTCACTGTAGTGATGCATAACAACTGTAAGTAAAGCGGAAATACAGTTACAATGATAACTCATTCTCTCTTGACTGTTTGGATGAGAAAGTTTTAAAGCACGTACAAACCGTTTTGGGAAAAAAAATATAAGCTTTTGCTTGTGAGCTGGAATGTTGCACAGACATTTTTGGTCACATGACTTTATAGATGTAAGAATAAATGAGCCAAACCAAAGGAGAACAGCTGTAGTGTATACAAGTGTATAATTCTATTGTGTTACTTATACCTCTGTCATAGTGAGAAAACACCAAAGCATTTTGACTTGCAGTGCTCACACAAGGACAAAGTGACGATGCATTTCGGGGGCATTGGCTATTTAGATGAGGAAGATATTTGGTTTTGACTCAAGAGTAATCTGTTTCGGCAAAGATAGGGGCTTTTGCAGGTGATCTATGGTATTGTGCAGAAAATAACCAGGTTATTTTAGCAAAAGTGACTGAACGCAAATGAGCCAAAGCAACTTAGAAGGATCTTTGCCATTTTGATGGCACTGACTCTTTACATGGGAAAGTAACTTAGTTTTGAAGCATGCATGGACAGTTTGAAACAGATATGTACTTTTGCTGGTGAGATGTAATATTGTGATTGATTGCAAGACTTTTTGGCCAAATAATCTTTTAGTTTAAAGCATTTCAAGAAAGAATGATTTCAGCTTCAAGAAATGAGCCAAACCAATAGAGAAACACTGTAAGGTATATCTGAATGTCTTGTATTTGAGAGTTTCACTTAAAGATGGGGTAGCTGACTTTCACACTGCAAACACAATTTAGGTTTAAATCCGATAACTTCCTTTCATAAATCCTTCAACACATGGTTAATATTGCAATGTATTAATTTTGGTTGAAATTATTTCAAACAACAAAGTGAAACTGGAAATGACAACCCAAACACAGCCAACTGGGGTGCAGCATTCAGCTCCTGATTAGAACTATAATTCTTCATTAATTAAAGGGACTGTACTCGATTTTTTTTGCAACAAGATAACTTAAAAGCAATTACCCCCTAGCACTGATGCCTTGTTAATGTATCTAATCAGGTGGAAATTAGTCCCCAAAGTCCTGTCTATGTCTAATAAAATCCCGTTTGTGTGCAGCTTTTTCTGTTTTTGTTTTTAGCATTGTGGCTAACTGTTGTTAGCATAGTGACTCACCTCGCTGCTAACAGCTGTGAAAAAACATTAAAACACATCATGATGAACAATTCTGAAGCTCAGAATGCATTAGCTACGTGAGGAAATCATGTAGCCTGAAGGAAAAAGGTTAAAATTAATTATTTCTGTTTGTACCTGATTTTTAGGATGCAAAAATCAGGTACAGTCCCTTTAATTCTGACACGACTCAGTGGTCTATGTTTTTTACAAAGTACTGCATTAGTCATTGACTTTTTAGCGGAAAACACAACTTTTACAAATTTACAACTAACAAAGTTAGTTAGTTACCCCAACTTTAACACAATCAACTTGTCAATTTGGATGATGACAGTTCATAGAAGTTACTCATAAAATTGGTAGATTTTTTTTTTGTGTGATAGAGATTGATACATATAATATTGGTGAATTGCTTAGACTATTCTTTACCAGGGTACATTGACTCAGTCATCTGTTAGAATGATAGATTTGGAAAAATGGAAATTATCAACAGCTTAGCAAAGCATAGCAATCATTTAGCCAAGGAGTTTACATTACCGGAAAGGCATTGGTCAACAGCTTTGTTTGTGTGTTAGGGTTAGTGTTTGTGTAACCACTGACAGGAGTTACAGAAGCTGAATGCTTTGTGTGCTTGTTTGGTGAATGTGAAATTACTTCTAAATCAAACGCACCAAAGGTAACACTAAAGGGCAGAGTGGCCATAGGAATAAATACCCCTGGTAAAACTATTACTGAGAGCAAATTGAACAAATCACACTAAGTCGTAATTTTGACTCAAACCTGGAAGTTAGAAACCAGGATTGAAAATTTAGTGACTAAAATCAAGACCAAAATGAAATCTTAAGAATTCAAAAAGACCAAAAGTTAAGATTTAAATAGTAAATATACTATGTCTACAGTTTTGACAGTTTAACATGTTTAAAGGTACATTACTAAAGCAGGGAAAGTGAAAAAAGATCTCCACTTTTCTCCCCGTCTTCATAATCAGCTTAGAACAAACACACAAAAGATTCACCACGAGTCAGAGCAATCAACATCCCCATTACAACAGAACACAAGTGCAGACAGCACATTTGTTTGCTGTTCTTTGCTCTATTTGTCATTACCATTGTATACACGCACTGCATTCTCACTCACCTTCATCTGAGTTACTTAGGCCTCTAGGTGTAGACAGTTCAGCAAAGTTCACCCTGTGCTCCATGTGCTCTGATTCCCAGTGGCAAGTTCTTTGCTAGTTTCCCTCAGACACATGAAAAAAAAAAAAAATAATAATAATAATAAAAATATATAGGCTATATACGTATATATATTTTTGTGAAATGAAATAAACTACACACAGATCTGGCTATTTGAGAGTAATATTAGTATGTGTAAAATTTTGGTAAAGAGATCATTATGATGAATATCTATGTATAACTGACTCATCAAAGAAGAAGGATAATATTAATTTTTGAGTTGAATTTTAAATTGGAATTAAATTTTAAATTGGACACTTGGCCACAAGAAGAGTAAGATGTCCAGTGGTGGAAAAAATGTTGGTTTACAAGAGAAACTACAAAACCTCATTGGCATTAATGTCATTGTTTTGCTTCTGAAATCAGGTGTAGAAAAACAACACTTGATATATTGCATACAATGGAAAACAATAATAAATAAACTGTTTAAAGTCTAAAGACTAAGATCTCCAACAGTCTTTTTAGGATGCAACTGAATGACTTTCAGGTCCTGTAATGACAGTTTAAAGAATTAAATTACTTTTTTTTACTACTATGTAGAACATACTACATATTTAATCTGTTATAGCTTATCATTTTCAGTCATGTTTTTTTTAGAGCTGATGATTTAGGAAACAAACAAAAAAAAGAACTTTAGTTAAAAAGGTTTGATTGTGACTTGAGTGTATATTTATACACACAAGTTTGTTAGAGCATGGGACGTTAAAGCATTGCATAAGAAGATGGTGAAGAATTGGTGAAGATAAACCGCACGCTGTCACTGACCCTGAGATGTGTGGGCATGAATCCCATGCACACCTCCAGGACAGACTAATGTCATTCACACTGCTGAACTGTTGAGTATCATGTTTAAACTAAGCTACTGCTTATAATGCTTGCTAGGTACTTTTATTGATTCAGAGATATTAAAGGTATATATAATTTTACTTTTAGTTTTTCTCAATTGCTTTGACACACTTGTCCGTTCTACAAGCCAATTTGCAAAACAACTCACACACAGTTGAGCTGTTCTGAGAAAGAGCCTGAAAATTGTGTGAATGAATGGAAATTGTGGCAAATGTTCTGCCCACCTCAGCCTTTGCTCAGAAAAATGTTGGAATCAAGTGATTAAACTAAACCAAGTTTCAAACAGTGTGTCAAAGCGATTGAGGAAAACTGTGATGCTTCAAAATTTCCAGAATTTTAATTACTGTAGGCTACCACTTGAAACAAAACAACTTTTTAGAAGAAGGAGCTGTAGGAACAAATATAATTTCTCCCTGTGCCAGTTAGACACAGGGAGACACAGCTCAGCCCTTCTTATCTTGACCTACATGATTCTGGGTCCTGTACAAATGGAAAGCAAACCACTCGGTCAGGGCAGGCGCTTCAACACCTTAAACCATCGTCACAACCTCTGGCGGTTAGTCTTGTGAACTAAAAAATAATTTTTGCCAAACAAACGCTCCCCAGAGCACAAAATAAGCCCAAAATAAGAATGGAACAAGATCTTGTGATTTAAAAAGTATTATGAACAAGTTTACATCTTCAAGCATAGTAAGAAAAAATACGCAGTGCCCACTATGGTTCAGAACTAAGACTTTAAAACTTGGGTTATACCTACCCAGAAGGTGATCTGAATTAAGAATTTGAAGTTTAGGTGATTATTAGTGAACATACCCAAGACAAATTCACCAATAAACTGTTTTAGAGTCAAGTACACAATTCACCAGAAAAAGAAAGTTAAGCCATATACTTTGGAAAACCGTTAATGGTAATCATTCTCAGTATTTCCATAATTTGAAAAAGTTTACTAAAAGAACATTTTTTTTCATGGAAACATACAGGAGCAGGTTCTCATCCAGGCAAATTAATGTTACATTATGTGACCAATCTAGCCTGTTCAAAGTATAGACTCAATATTGTTTGGGTCAAAAAGTTACACACTTTAAGTTATGCTACATGTTGACCTTGTCATTCTAAAAATGTATTCTGATGTTACAGCAGAAAACATTTTGTGTGGTGGAAGTGGCCTATCGTTAAAGTTGAAGTATCTGATTTTCTTGCTGCAGGAAGTAAATATTTGTAAATTTATTTTGTTTGCTCACAGTTCCTTGCTCGCTCAAACCTTTCAGCACACATTTTTAGTACACAGTGGTAAAAAGTCAGTTACTTAATTTAAACTTGGGGAGACCTGTCCTTCCAGGCAGTGGTTCCAAAACTTTAAAACGCTGTGACACAATGGGCGCTATCTTATGGAGTGGCGCTAAACATGACGCATGCGGTGGTGCGAATAATGGGCGCCAGCGCTGTTTCAAACACCCGACGCAAAACTAAGTTCAAAAGACGGAACCAGTTGGTGCTGATCAGAATAGGGTGGAGCTAAGCTGCCTGCAGGTGGAGCCCCCGTGAATTTGAAGATGCTTTCTGGCCAAAAGCCTACAATATTTGCTGTTTTATAGTTTTCATAATTTTACTATAATAACTTGTATTTAGAAACCTTTTGCACCTGACTAAGGAATGACGACATCATTCATCACACCGGGAACAAGGAGCAAGTTGAGCCATAATCAAATGCGTTTGGAGGACTCTGTTTACTTGGAGCGCTTTAAGCTGAAACACGGACTCTTATGGACCAGAGACAGAGCGACAGCAGTCTGACAGAACTTTAGAACACGCTATGGACAGCGGTCGTTGTTTGGATTTATTTAACTTTTCTTAAGTGAGGACAGTTACCAATGCTTGACATGGATGTGCTGCTTCTGACACAAGGTAATATTTGCGTGCTTGTGTTTAAACTTGGTTTTAATGGTAAATAAATGTGATCAGTAAAAGTGCAACGTATAAACTATTAAAAATACATTAGAGAGGCAACTGTCTGATTCTTAAACACAGAGATATATTTCGAGACATGCCGCAGTCAGTCCTGGTCTAGATCTGGCTCTGGGTCAGTCCTGGTCTAGACCTGGCTCTGGGTCAGTCCTGGCTTGTGGTTCTGTGCCTGGTTTTTGTCCAATGCGAGTCCTCAAATTCACGGGGGTTCCACCTGCAGGCAGCTTAGCTCCACCCTATTCTGATCAGCACCAACTGGTTCCGCCTTTTGAACTTAGTTTTGCGTCTGGTGTTTGAAACAGCGCTGGCAGCCAATATTCGCACCACCGCATGCGTCAAGTTTAGCGCCACTCCATAAGATACGGCCCAATGTCTCCATGATGTTGACTCTGTAGTCTCTTTAAAAATAAAACTTTTGTGTCTTCAGCTCATTAGTTTTGAGTAACTTAAGTGGTTAGATAGTCTAAACAACACATTTAAAATATGCTGCTTGTTACAACAATCTTACAGTTAAGAGGCAAGGCTTATCAGTTCTGCAGTCTTGAACAGGAAGCAAATGGATCTCTACATGTACTTCTAGGATAATGTTCGGAAATTTAGTCTTTTGCAAAAAAACAGAACGTAAATTACTGATCTATATATATTATAGATTATTCCCAAATGCTTAGAAAAACGTAATATGTCTGGGCAACAACCATACAGTTGCAATTGTAATAAATGAGAAAAACGCATAATATGACTCCCAGCTACTGAGTAGAGTAAGTATATTCAGAAATATTAAAAGTACTTTTAGTTTGTTAGTTGAGTCTTTATTTGTCAGGGACTGTGTACAAAATTCATGACTGTAATCTTATTAAAAAATAAACAAATACTACACTAGAATATAGCTATTCCTACTTTCCATCTGCAGTCCCTGGGCTGATGAGCACACAATAAGAAAACATGTACAATTTACATAGCTCTTGTACTTAGCTCAAATCCTTAGCACATCAGAAATACACAAACAGTACAATATATAATTTAACATTATACTCAGTCTATTTGTTACCTGACTCTCTTCTTGTTTCCCAGCATAGCTTGGAACTTCTTCTCACATACAGAATCTTGCCAGGAGAATGTCATACTGGACTTTCCTGGCAAGACAGAATCAGGTAATTAAAAGAGCCCAGGAAAATGACTAGGACAAAAAACACCACGTATGTTTTTGCCGCTGCTCTCAAAGTCTGTAAAACAAAACAAAAAAACACAAAACAATTAAGATATTAAAAAGGCTACTTATTGTTAAAATGTTCATTTTTTAACGATAAGTAAATTGTAAAATTAAACATATCCCCTATTCATTTTGTTAGATTAGGTTTGACATATGCAGAGGTCACATTCACTTTTGAGAAGTGGAAACTCTGCAGAATTTAATGAAATTAGAAAGTAAACCCATACATTGACCAAGTGTTGAAGGATTTATGAGAGAAAGTTGTCAGATTTAAAACCTAAATTGTGTTTGCAGTGTGAAAATCAGCTACCCCACCTTTAAGAATGTTTTTAGTTAATAGATGTATGTTGAAGTGGTAAAAAAAAAAAGTCATTTTTTTGGCTATGCATGCCCACTCAAAGTATGAACACAAGCTTTTATTTATTTCTTTATTTAGTGCAACAACATCTAAATCACAAAAACATGTTTTTAAAGTCTATTTTTGGCTAAATAGATACAATGGTCATTTAATTTATAATGACTGAAATTTGAGTTAAAATCTAGAATTCCTTTGGCAATCTAATTGGAAGAAGGTGGAGGGCTACTGGTAACCTTCCAGCTACATGTTGGTCACCCCTGGCTTGGAAGCAGCGCAGATCATTATATGCTATGCTAACTTTGGACCTCTGAAATGGCAGACTTTCACACCTGAAGCAAAAGATCTTCCAGTGAAAATACTTTGAATATTGGGATTTTAATCACCTTGAGATGTTCAACAGACTTAACGATTTTGTGAATTGAGTCTTGTAACCATGGAGATAGGACATGAAGCTATGAATGCTAACTTTGCAAGCTTTGAACATTTGAACACTACAGAACTATTACTTCTTCTGCAGCAGAAAATTTTCCAGAGAATATTTTGAGGGGTGGGTCGTATCACTGACTGAAACAACATAAGTTTCATCTGATCCACTTTGACCTGTGTCAACTTGTTCTCTCACTTCAGTTTCCACCTCCAACTGTGTCTGCTCCTCCAGCTAAGGCCCTGACAGAGCCAACCACATCATGGAGATGGTCCCTGAGTGCTGTTCTGTGGACCAAGCTCCAAACCTGGGGCAACAGAGCCTTCTCCATCACTGCCCCAACCTCTGGGACAATGACAGCACCGACCTCAACACTTTTAGGAAAAATGTCAAGACCCATCTGTTTAAATCTGTTTTTAATGATTGATTAATGTTGTAATTACTAACAGTTTTTATGTATTGTACCTTTGTTTAATTGCCTTTGTCTGTAAAGCGTCTTTGAGTGTCTAGAAAAGCGCTATATAAATAAAATGTATTATTATTATTATTATATCACAAAATTGGTTTCGGAACTGAACTTGCATTCTTCTTAAAGGGAACTGCAACAGACTATTGCAGTAAATGCATAAGGTGACATTCTGGTGAAATTCTGGTGAATCAATAATAGCAGAACCTATTTTAAAAACCTAAAATATTTAAAGACAAAAAGGATATAAAAGGTATTTAATTGTGCAACGTTTCGACCATGAAGTCTTCTTCAGGCAAAATTTTGCCTGTAGAAGGAAATTTTTTATTGGGCTGCTCCCACTATATCCAACACACCCTCATCACATTGATGTGCGAAGTCTTTTGTTCTTTCTCCAGTAAAAACCTAAAATATAAAATAGTAATTATTGGGAGTTAATGAAATTAACTAAGTTTCAGGACCAGGACCATAGCCCTTTCGCACCAGGAAACCACGCCTTGCTCGCCTTCTCGGACACACGTCCAATTACCCAGAAGCCTCTACTTAAACCGCCCTTTCCCAACAACAGGTCTTGTCTCAGATCTCTCGACCCCACCCTTCCACCCCACATCTCATCTGTCCTCCTGCTGAAGACATCAAAGAGACAGAGCCAACATCTACAGTCTCCTGATCTAGCCATCAATCAATCATCAATCATCAATAAAGGACGACACCACATTCTTTGATGTGGTGTGGTCCTTACTAGTGAATCTTTGTTTAATTAAAGTGCATATGACATATGACAAGTTTAAACATTTTACAAATTTCATTCCAGTTTAGGTATTTTTTTAGGATTTAATATGTATCTCCTGTTCCTAAATGATACAATCACTCTACGAAGTTAGCAACCATGTAATAAAATGGGTCAAAACCCCTCTAATGTAAAAAAAAAAAAAAAAAAAAAGTCCTTTGGGACTTAATTTTTTTTTGTCAAATTATATTGTGTATGTTTGACAATTATGTTTCTAGTGAGAAAATTGAAAATGTTCTAGTCTCCCCAGTGTGATGTCGTCAGTTCAGAACATATGAATGTACATTCATATGTTTTTTTTTTTCTATGTAAAAATATGCCTAACTTAAGATACACAACTTCCCCAGACACAAATTAATTTGTCTGAAGTGTGAATCACAATGACACACTGAAGTGAAGGTTTCGTCACTTTTTCTGAGATCAGAGCTACAGTTTCTGAGCTGGAAAGTCAAATGAATGAGTTGTTTTTTAAAAATTTTACTGAATTGAAACAAAATTTAGCTTGAGCCAAATGTAATTTTTTAAAATGTAGCTCTGTTTGGGATTTTGTGTTTGCAAAAACGAATGTCTCAAAATTATTGAAAATAACTGTAACACTATATTTTTTAGTGGAAAAGACAAATCTCACTAATTTACAAATAAAAAAAAATGAGGTACTTCACCACCTTCACTCTCTGAAAACCAAAATGTGCTATCAACATGCTAACTTTACCATCCTGAAGAAAACCTACTATGATTAATGAAATTTAGGAAAAGTGCTGAGGACAGGAGCCTATCCCATTTATTTTGGGCCTTGTCCAGGGCCTTACCTGTCCAAGTGGGGAAATAACAGATGTGTTTTATATGTAAAATGCTTTGCATTTGTTTTGAACTCAGATATCAGACAGAAGCTGAGTCAGTTAGGGCCTGGTCAGTACTTAGAACATCAGGTGCCACAGTGGCTGAATTATCGTGTCCTTGGACACAATTATTCACGATAGTGGGTAAGTGGAAAAGTGCAATATACTGTATTTATAGGTGGAAAAGTGCATTATAAATAGCGACCATTTACCATTAAGGAAGTAAATTTAGCAACTAATATATTTTCACAAGGAAATATCAGCAAGAGGCCAAAAAGTCAAAACAATAATTTGCAAATACAGTACAGCTAGCAGTAATTTGATCAGTCGACTAGTATCATCAGTTGTTTGGCTTAATTTGATAAAGACTGTCACTGGGAAATTTACTATTTGCCAATTAGTCTATGCATGCATGTTTTTAGAAGTGGGGAGAACCCAGAGAGAACCCACAGGAACATAAGGAGAACATGCAAACTCCAACCAGAGAGATCAGGAGATGTTAATTTGATTCAACCCGGGACTCAAATCTGTGATCTCCTTATTCGGAAACCAGAGCCATTCTGTGACTGTGTACTCATTAAATTCAAATAGTTCAAAGATATAATTTGAATAGTTCAGTTTTAGACGTTTTTAAAACTAAAACAATTGAGGAGCAAACAAAAGCCCCAGTTACAAGTTAAGTCTTACAAGTTCTCTCAGAAATGTTGCCTGAAGAGAGTGAAGAAAGCCCATTCAAACAAGTCGAAGGTGGTGTAGCCAAAGTCTGGGTTGGTTCCTGCCTTGGTTACACGTGTATCCCTCTGGGCGATGTCTGCACACAGCATCATAATTTTACAGTAGTTGAAAATTATAGTGAGTAATTTGAGTTGTAAAACCTCACGTCATCAAAAAGTGAAGAAATGTAAAGACAATTTACAGACAACTTATACAGATGAAACAATTAACACATTTTAAGAGTTTGATTCATGTGGATTTTGGTGGTGGATGTTAGCAGTTGTTGAATTATCTCTAAAATAACAGCATTGCAAGAAGAATAGAAACAATCCTCTAGGATCCAAAAGAGACAATTTTAAAGCACAGAAAGTTGGTGACACAAGAAGTATATTATAAAAAGTTATATTCTAGCCTGTTCTTTAGTCTAGCTCTGTGCTTCTCAAACTTTTTTTTGCCATGCCCCCCTTGGAATGGAAAAAATGATCCATGCCCCTACCCGTCTGCAAAAGTACAAAAATGTCTGTCTGTGGTATTTAGGTTAGATGCATATATTTAACACCAAATTATATACTTAAAAATGTGTAGTTCAATGAATAAACACAGTTTTACATAATAATACCAGTGTTCATCAGTTTTATTATTTTTAGGATCAGAATGGTATTTTATTTTGTTTTAGGCTGAGCAGAAATTTATATAACCAAGCTAATGGTTTTAGCTTTAGCTACTCATAGAACTACAGTTACATAGGTAACTAACATTTTCAGTTCTGATGAAAACCTGGTCCAGTTCATGGGATAGTCCTGGTTAAAACCAGCTCAGTGCTCAGTAAATACACTGTGGGAAGTGAAACAATCCCATTTGTAACTTTTCCAAGTAAACACCACAAACATGTGAGTAAAAGTTGACGCATTGCCGCTGATCGAGCGCTGATTCTCCAAATGCATATTTAATGAGGTGCTATCAGTCTTTAACGGACATATCTCTGTGATTTCGTCCTTTTGAATTATTTAAAAACTAACGTGGAGCTCAGACTCGTCTCGCTGTCAGTACAGCAGACCTTTCTTCCTCGTGTCCACTGCAATAACTACAGCGGAAGAGATCCTCTGTTTGTGGATTGTTTAGGGATGGGACGGTATGAAATGTTGACGGTATAATAACCGTGGTGAAAAATACCGCGGTATCATGGTATACCACGGTATTTTAAAATTTTAATTGCTAGAATCTCTTACATTTTTCCCCAAAAAATGCTTTTATTGAAGAAAAAAATTAATATTTCTTTTAAGAACTTTCATATTACAGTAAAATAGCTTTGTTATCTATAAGAACAAACATTGCACTTTGAAATGTATTTAGAAAATCTGTTCTTATTAGGGGTGTCAAAAAATATCGATTCGGCGATATATCGCGATACTCGATCCCGCGATACTCGAATCGATACGAAAATTCCGATATCGATTCTTTTGATGACGTCATGCATATTAATGAGGATGCTTTTATATCATTGATTTCAACTGAATTCACTGTCAATAGTGGTTCAAAATGTGCATATTCAGCCAGGACAGTAGAGGGCAGCACTGTCTTTAAGAAGACAATCTAATGTTAACCCCTGGCACACGAATAATTTTGTTTTTTAAGTGTACTTTAATAGTTTAGATCTATAAAAACAGAAATACTTATCAATTAATTGCAATATATAATCGTTTGTGTCAGTATCGGGATTAATCGGGATTAATCGAATCGTGACGTGTGTATCGTGATACGAATCGAATCGCCAGATTCATGGCAATTCACACCCCTAGTTCTTATCAAAAAAAAAAATCGCACAAGCTCATGTGAATTACATTTTTTTTTTTTTTATTTAACCTTTATTTAACCAGGAAAGTCCCATTGAGATTCGAAGATCTCTTTTACAAGGGAGTCCTGGCCAAGAGGCTTCCACAACACAACACAAAACATTTTAAAACAAACAAAAAGACATAATTAAAAACAGTTAAAAACAGTTACAGGTTAATGACTGCATTTCCAGGTCTTTCAGAAGAGAGTCAAAACTAGCCATAGAGACAAGAGTTTGGAGTTTAAAAACTCTCTGTAGAAAATTCCAATCTGTGGGAGCACAGTACTGAAAAGACATTTTGCCTTTTTCTGTCCTGACATTGGGAACAATCAATGTGTAGACTTCCTGAGAACGCAACTAATGAGGTCCATCAGGCCTACGCTGAAAATACACACTCAGGTATGAAGGAAGTAGACCAACAAGTCCTTTGTATATAAACCTGTACCAGTGTGTGAGCCACCGCGTGGCTAAAGCAGGCCATCCAACACGAGAGTACAAGTCACAATGATGGGTCCGTGCACCACAGTTTGTTATAAAGCGCAAAGAGGCGTGAAACACTGAATCCAGTGAACGCAAAGCTTGGGCTGGAGCATGCCTATACAAAAGGTCTCCATAGTCCAACACAGGAAGGAATGTTGCAGCAACAAGTCTCTTTCTGGAATTGAAAGAAAATGACAGCTTGTTTCTGAAATAAAAACCTAATTTCAAACGCAGCTTTTTGACAAGAGATTCAATATGTGGTTTAAAAGACAATCCATCATCAATTATGACACCCAAGTATTTAAAAGTATTTACAACTTCAATAACTGAGCCGTCAGGTGTACAAACTGAAGGGACATTCTGTGTAGCTCTACTTCTACTAAACAGCATCAACTTTGTTTTGTTGGCATTAAGAGAGAGTTTTAATTCAGAAAAACTGTGGCAAACAACGTTAAATGCATTTTGCAAATTGACAATGGCATCAGTGAGTGAAGATGCAAAAGAATAAATGATCATGTCATCAGCATAAAAATGACAATTTGCATCATTCTGTCCCACATCGTTTATATAAAGACTAAACAAAAGTGGGCCTAAAATAGACCCTTGTGGGACACCTCGAATAACTGGATACTCATCTGAACACTGGTCATCACATTTAACTCTTTTAGATCTGTGACAAAGAAATCCAACTAACTGCTTGTTCTGAAAGTCCAATAGTCACAAGTTTTTGCTTTAAAGGAACCGTATGTAAGATTTTGATGTCAGATTTCATAAACACGAAATATATGTGTCCAAAGATACAAGATCACCATGTCCAAATATACTTTTATTTTTACTGAAAGTCAATGTAATTCTGAGTTATTCTTAATTAAAAAAGCAATGGACATGATGTCCCTTTGTTGATGTTTACATTTATTATCCAATCAGAAAGCAGAATGAGCCTCACATGACTCTCTCATTTGGGTTGCCAGTTTGGTTTCTTGGAGTCATGAATCAGGAACATGTTTGAGTTTGAATTGAACTGATGTTTCACCACACTCTGGCAACCCAAGTTCATTTGTGATTGTAATACCTTTTTAAAACCACTAGTTGTGCATCTTACATACGGTTCCTTTAATATTTGGTGATCTACTGAATCAAACGCTTTCGATAGGTCAATAAAGATAGAAGCACAATTTTGTTTTCTATCAAGCGAAGAACAAATGTCATTTACAACCTTCAATGTTGCTGTTATAGTGCTATGCTTTTTCCGGTACCCTGACTGAAATCTAGATACAATTTCATGATTTTCCAAGTACAATTTTAGTTGGCTATTTATTAGACTTTCTAAAATCTTGGACAGAACTGACAATTTTGAAATCGGCCTGTAATTGCTTAAGACACTTTGGTCACCTCCTTTGAAAAGTGGAAAAACAAAAGCTGATTTCCAAATTTTAGGAATTTGCGATGTTGTCAAAGTGAGATTAAAAATATGAGAGGCTCAGCTATAAAATCAGCTGCTATTTTCAAAAAATAGGGGTCTAGAACAGTGGTCCCCAACCTTTTTCGTCTTGAGTACCCCTAATCATGATCTCACACAAGGAGTACCCCCTGTCAGTCTTTCCCAACTTTTTCAAGTCACGGCACACTTTTTTGCTTAATTTTTTTTCTGCGGCACACTACCTATTGAAATTAAGCTGTTTTGGAACACAAAATTATTATTTTGCTTTTTTTTTGCTGTAAATAACTTCCAAATTGTAAATCAAAATATTAAATCTGATTAACCTTATTTTATAGATTAAATATTGAAAACTGGCATATTTTTCAAGGCACACCTGGCAGCAACTCAAGGCACACTCATGTTCCCTGGCACATTGGTTGAAAAACACTGCCTTATGTCATGTATTTTTAGGGGTATTTTATCATTACTCATATATTTTCATCTATAACCATTGCATTTTATTGTTTTAATGTATTTCAAGTCAAGTGGTTGCCGCTTAACATGTAATATGTGTTGCAAATAACACTTTTCACATTACAATCCTTGCATTTCTACCTTTCTTTTAAATCTGCTATCATCCCACGGACCCCCTGGCAAATGGTTGCGTACCCCCTGGGGTCCATGTACCCCTGGTTGGGAAACACTGGTCTAGAAGATCTGGGCCATGTGCCTTTTTAGCATCAAAACGTCTGAGCTCTCCAAGCACTTCCTGAGTTGTAAAAGGCTCAAAGGCTTAAACTATGATCTTCATAATACTGAACCAGGACTTAACGACAACTGAACCTGGACTGAACCAGGACTAAACCCGGACTAAACCAGAACTGGACTAGGACTAAACCAGATCCGAGCCTGCAGCACTGAACCTGGACTAAACCCAGACTGAACCAGGACTAAACCAAGACTGAACCAGGACTAAGCCAGAACTGAACCAGGATTAAGCCAGATCTGAACCAGAACTGAACCAGGACTAAACCAAGACTGAACCAGGACTAAACCAAGTGAACCAGGACTAAGCCAGAACTGAACCAGGACTAAGCCAGAAATGAACCAGGACTAAACCAAGACTGAACCAGGACTATTACAGAACTGAACCAGGACTAAGCCAGAACTGAACCAGGATTAAGCCAGAACTGAACCAGGACTAAACCAGAACTGAACCAGGACTAAACCAGAACTAAATCAGGACCGAACTAGGATCAAGCCAGACCAGGACTACACAAGAATTAAATGAGTACAGCGCTAGGATTGTATTAACAACATTACGACTGAGAAATAATCGATGTTGCATTATATATTTTATTAGGCATCCCTTGCTACGACATTTTTTAATTTCTTGGTCTGTGTTGTGGCGCTTTCCATTTTTCCTACCCGTGCCACCAGATCCTGCGATGAGGAAAGTGTGTCATCATGTGTTTGCGACTGTCACCGTAGTTTGAAGCTGGCAGACTGTAAAGTTCGACTCTGAACGAGGCGCGCGGCGAAGAGATCGTTGCCGCGTGCTTTAAGACAAGCATATTTATTTAGCCAATTTACTTAAAAAGTATGAGCGGTATGAACACCTTATAGCTTTCAGAAAAACTAAAGATTAAAACAGCAACGTAGTTGGACCTACCTGCGCATAGAGCGCACTGGCACAGCGGTGGTTGAGCTTGAACACTAATAATCTGTGTCCAAAACACGCAGCCTCCACGCAAAACTACTGCAACAAATCCACAAGCATGCAAACACTTACCTCGCTCAGAATCACAAATCCATGTCCCGCTTTGACACCTACCCTCCCTGAAGAAATAAATCCACAAAACGAACGCTGTCCATCGTGTGTCTTGGCAGAGTCGTGTCCACTCGCAGTGTCTGATGCAAAAACAGTCCGTGCTCAAAGCGCTCCACCAGCCGCCGTTAACCTACGTCTTAGCCATGCACGTTGTCAGTGCACAGCTCCAGGAAGCAGGATTTCAACCGTATGCAAAAATGAATAAAGCCAGGGGCCATAACTTGCTGTTCTTGTTGTTGTGCCGTAATCTGACAGCGCGTCATAGCGTCGTGAAGTGAACGGGAGAAAGAGCCTGAGGAAGCTTCGCCTGCACATGGATTTATTAAAAGTGCTAATACGTCAAACCGTGAAACCGGTTACCATCCCATCCCTATATGAGAGAAACGGAGAAAAAATGGCGCAGCAGAGCAGGGCACTTTCATTCATGCATCGCGTGAGTTGCGTTAATGCCGAAAAAATAATGAATCACAATAGACCTACGTGGTGCGTTCCTCTTTCTTTGGACAGGATCCTGTCCATGTTGCAGCTCCGCTTGCTGCTTCTGCAGCTGTTGTCACCACCGTGGAGGCGTTCACTCTTATTTTTAAGTTCATTTATCGGTACTGCTCCTGCGCACCCCGAAAACTTTCGGAAGTCCCCTAAACGGGCGCGTCCCACACTTTGACTGGTCTAGGTGAAGATGATCGCTATAGCCACACACACGCTTCTCACTCACCAGTCACCAGCATCTTGTGTTCTAAGCTTTGCTTTCTAGTAAATCAGCCGATCTCACTTTAAATTATCCATCCACTATGTAAGAAAACTACAGATCCAGTCCAGCTATCTCTAAAATAACAGCATTTCAAGAAGAATAGAAACAACCAGAAAGAGGATTTCTCTTGGAACAAAAAAGAGATCATGTTAAAGCAAGTGGCGACACTGACAAGAAGTAGCCTTTAGCTTAGCTTGTTCTCTAGTCTAGCTGATGATGATCACAGCCACACACTTCTCGCTTCTCACCCACTCACCAGTACCGTCTTCATCTTGTGTTCTAAATCAGCCGATCTCATTTTAGATTCTCCAATTTGTAAGAAAACTCACAGATCCAGTCCAGCTCTCTCTTGAAAAAAATATTCGTCCATCTTCTGTTTCTTACAAGCTCCACACTCTTGCATTGTACACGAATTGGATTAAGTCTTTCACTGCTAGCAAGATTCAATGCTAAACCGCTCACGTTGCCCACTGCCGTAAAAAAAAACACCTAAAGTAGAAAAGTGGGCGGAGATGCTGTAGTCTCTCTACTGTCGCTCTCCATTACAGAAGGCACATTTAAAATGGCGGAACCAGACTTAGCAGATCAGATCTGTTCAACGTAAGGTGGAAATTGTAAGAAATATAAGACGGACTTGTTTAGATCTTTGATTTATTTTCAAGGACAAACTCAACGCGATTTGTAAGTTATCTTGAAACATCGTGGAGCGTGGTAAAAGCACACTAACTATACGCCCAAAAGACCTGCGTGGGAAACAGCGGTAAGTGAAACTGCAGCGCGTGCGTAATACAGGGGTTACCAATGTGTTATACAGTACACACAATTACAACTAAAAAACCCACAGTTTTTGTACATTCAACTTAAAAACAATTTAGCTTCCCATGGACAAGCCACTAGACATGCTTCTGACGCCCAGTTTCTGATTCCCAGGGCAAGAACAAATGATCTCAAATGTTTTTATTTACAGGGCTATGAAAGAGTGGAATATGTTGCCTTCATTCTTATTAAAAACTGAACAAAAGAAAGTTTTTAAAGTTAATAAAAAGCGTTTTAGGAATAAGTTATCTATGAATTATGGATATTTTTTTTAAATGTGTACAGTTATTAAATTAAAGTATTAAGGTAAAAAAAATCTTTAAGAAATCTTTATTAAAATAGTGTTTCAGTTGTTTGTGTCTGTGCATGAAATTTAACTTTAATTACTTTTGTTCTTCTGTATTATGTAAGTGCATACACATTGTTTTTGTAAATGAGATTGATTGTTGATACGTCAAATGTCATTTGTCACATGAGGTGTGTATTTTAATGAAGGACCCCAGGAAGAGTAGCTGGCTGTTATGGGACCAGCTAATGGGGATCCTTTCAATAAACAATAATAAACAATAAACAGTACTGTAATGTAATGTAATGACAATGCAATAAAAAGGAAACTAATGTGTATTAATGTGATCTCTCTGATTCGCAGTGATTCTTTACTGTGTTCGTTCTCAGCTGGTATGGTGGTTATACATGAACATTGTTTTTTGAAAATGGCTCCTCAAGATTCTGGAGTGGCAAAAGTAGAATAAGAACAACTAATAAAATGTGTTTTCTGGCTTGTAGGCTCATTTTGTCCTCCCCTCCTCTGGGGAGGACAAAATACTCTGAGGCTGAAGTCGTAGAGGCGCCTCGCCCTGACCACCACCTTGTTCTCTCTCTTCGCACCCAACCAGCAAGAAACCTCCTGCGGATGGTGAATCTACAGGAGGCGGGCCCACATCGTTCGTGCTGAAGAAATCATCAAACAGACTGAAAACGTCTTGGAAGGTATTAACTTCAGCTGTGAAAAGGGCTGTAATTGCTGACATTTACCTCTATTATGATGAGAGGGGGAGAAAGGAGCAGCATTTGTTGGAAAAGTTTTTTTTGTTTTTTTTTTCATTAAGCCTATTGTCAATTGTGTTGAGTAAAATGTTGCAAAGCTGGAATACATATACACAAATATAAAACAGTGTTGGGTAAGTTAGTGTAAAATTGTAATACAGTATATATTACTAGTTACAGGGAGGAAAATGTTATACATTTGTAATAGATAAAAGGTGATATAGAGAAAGTTAAGATAAAATATATATAGTAGGAAGGCTAAAACAAGACAAAGAATAAAAGAGGGAAAAATTATAAAACAAGGTAATAATAAAAGTTTACTTAATGTGAATTAATAATAGTTAAAATAGATAAAATAGTTTCCTTTCCTTGCTTCTCCTCCTCTCAACCCCTAAGAACCCCAGAAGCCCCCAGTGTACATCAGCCCACAGGTCCCAGCCAAACCCAACAGGAGCGAAGCCAGTGTATAACGCCAAATAAAAACACAGTAATTTCATTAACTCCCAATAATTACTATTTGATATTTTAGGTTTTTTAAATAGTTTCTGCTATTATTGATTCGCCATAATGTCACCTTATGCATTTACTGCAATAGTCAATCATATTGCAGTTCCCTTTCAAGAAGAATGCAATGATCTAGCTTTTCAGTTCTGAAACCAATTTTCTGATATTGACCGATATATATTTTTTTCTTCTTATAGTGTGTAACTGATAAAGTATTTCTTGTGCAATTAACAAGTCTATTTGAATAAAATTAACTTAAACACTGCAACACAATATTGTGTTCATAGACCTCATATGTGTATTTCATTAAGTTTTAAAAAGTAGGTCCCACATTGTTTTTTTACAATTGCAGAAATTACAACAGTGTTATCTATTTCATTTTATCTCTTCACTCTATGCATCTGAGAGGCAATAATGATCTGCGCTGCTTCCAAGCCAGCTCTCGACAGCTCTCTATCTTTCCAGTCACACATTAATAATTTTACTCGGTCTGCCTATTTCCATCTTCGCAACATTAACTGTCTCCGCTCTTCCCTCACTGTCCACTCTGCCTCTGTTCTTGTCAATAGCCTTGTCATTTCTCATCTTGACTACTGCAACTCTCTCCTTTCCGGTTTTCCCCTTAAATCTCTCCATTAACTTTAACTTGTTCAAAACTCAGCTGCACGCATTATTACCAGAACTTCATCTTCCCATCACATCACATCACCCAGTCCTTCAACAACTACACTGGCTTCCCATCAAATTCAGGATTCATTTCAAAATTCTTCTGTACACTTTCAAAGCTATCCATAATCTTGCTCCTCCTTACCTCTCTGTACTCCTCCACGTAACCACTCCTTCTCGCTCTCTCCGCTCCTCCTCCTCTCTCCAGCTCTCCATCCCCTCTGCTCGTCTCATTACTATGGGCGAGTGAAAGCTCTGCCCCTCAGCTCTGGAACTCCCTCCCACCTGACATTTGCCATATCGACACTTTGCCTTTGTTCAAACAATTTCCTATGTGACTGATTGTGTTTTATGTATTTTATCTTTTGTAAAGTGTCCTTGAGTATCTAGAAAGGCGCTGTTAAATAAAATGAATTGTTATTAATTTCCTCTCATAAATCCTGCAACACATGGTTAATATCGACATGTATGGGTTTACTTTCTAATTTCATTAAATTCTGCTGATGAGTTTCCACTTCCCAAAAATGAATGTGACCTCTGCAAATGTCAAACCTAATCTAACAAAATGAATGGGGATATGTTTAATTTTATTATTTGTAGGCTACTTATCGTTAAAAAGTCAATATTTTAACGATAAGTAGCCTTTTTCATCTCTTAATTGGGTTGTTTATTTTGTTTTGCAGACTTTGAGAGCATCGGCAAAAACGTAAATTTTTTGTCCTAGTCATTTTCCTGGGCTCTTTTAATTAACCTGATTCTGTCTTGCCTGGAAAGTCCAGGATGACATTCTCTGGGCAAGATTCTGAATGTGAGAAGAAGTTCCAAGCTATGCTGGAAACAAGAAGAGAGTCAGGTAACAAATAGACTGAGTATAAGTAAGGATTAAACAACGAGGAGCCGTGCATTACACACATTTATGCCATGGTCAGTGAGAATTCAAATGTTAACTGGCGTGCATTATAATCGTATATACACATACGTAGTTCGGCAGGTTAAATCACCTACATATCAGTGCGCTGAATACGTCTCCACGGCAACGCGCAACATCTGAGCAAAACCAACGAACTTTTGACAGGCCAAGATGGACAGGCCGTCTCTGGTGCTCTGTCACTGTCTGACTCTTTCATAATAATTTCTGCTTTCAGCGGAATTATGTTGAGGCTTTTATTGTGCAGCACACACAGGAAGTGATACTTTTAACTGGTGGTGACTTGACCACTGTCTTGACACAACTAGCTACCGCAGAACTTTTTAGTTTTTGATAGACTCGTGTGTTGGATATCTTAAACAACATGAGAGAACAGACATCGCATTGTGTTGATGTGGACGACATCTCTCAACCATCAAGAACAAACTGTCAATATTTGGAAAAACTAGATAAAAAACTGTTCACAAATCAGAAAGTAAGCCTAAATGTATTCTCATGGTATAAGATAAGATAAGATATCCTTTATTTTTCCCACAATGGAGAAATTCCAGTGTTGCAACGCACATTTTAAAAACAGCTGGAAAATAGGAAACATGCAGTCAAACAAGATAGTTTAAAGTTCTGGTTTGTTTTTTACAAATATGTCAGATTTGAGATAAAAACATAACTCCAATACAAAACCATTTGTGTGAAGTGTGAATCCCAGTGACAGACTGAAGTGAAGCTTTGGTCACTTTGTCTCTGAATCAGAACTAAAGCTTCTGAGCTGTAAAGTCAAATCAAGGAGAAAACACATAAAAACACCAGAGCTTTCACAGTAAAACTTACTTCTGGTGAGAAAATGTAACTGTTTTGAGAATAAAACTTAATTTTGAGCCACATTTTAGTTTTGGAAAAATTAAGCTCAGTTTAGGATTCTGTTTGAGCTGTGAGAGCAAAGTGACTTTTAGAATGGACAAGTGTGTTAAAGCCGCTGAGAAAAACTGTAATCTATGTTTATCTGCTCCATCTCTATTTTATTGATAGTTTGAGTGCCTCACTCTTGAAACAGAGGAGGAGCAGTTGGTGTCAGCAGCACCTGGAGGCTGATCTTCATCCTCAAAGAAGTGTGTGAAAGACCAGGATGTACAAGCTGCAGCAGGATCTGCAGAAGAGACAGCAGCTGCTCTCAGCCTCTGTCTCCTCCTCTGTCCCTTGTGCCTATGTCCTTTCCACCACTGTCCTCAGCAGCAAACTAAACACTACATTCTGTTTAGTAAGTCTTCATTCTTTTCAAATGCATTCATAACATACACAGACAATTCAATTCATTCTTTATTAAGAACTCAGATCATCTGGTTCAAATGTTCTAGTTAAAAATAGAAAAGTAAAGTACTAATACAAAACTTAGAAGTAAATGTCCCAGATCTCTTCTGAGGACAGACTAGAGCTGGAATGATCTGCTTTGACACATTCATGACTTTACACTGAAATTAATAAATAGAGTTTGTGATAGCAACAACAGCAGATCTCACAGCACACTTAACAAACATTTCACTGGCACTTCAAAAGCTCCAGACTTTCACTAATGTCCTCAAAGAGTCCTTATGTGCCACAGTCAAACTCTGCACACTCTTTTTCTCAAAGCTGTGCCAAAGGTGTTCAGTGTACGAGCAGAAACATTTGTAAAGTGTCATTTTAACACGTTTGAGCAGATGTGACAGTTACAAGTAAGTAAATGAGCCTGTCTATAAAGCTTACAGTGCTGCATGTACAAATCTGTGTCATGTGACCAATCAGAAGAAACATAGTGTCCAAGATACTTGAGCTCATCTGTGACTTGGAGAACTTTCCCTCTCAGAAAGAAATCAGGAAAAGACAACATTGTTCAAATGAGTTTGTAACACAAACATCTCCATCATATTTGAGTCCCATATGTAGATGCACTTGTCTTTTTCATCTTCTGTCTCTTTCTTTAGTCATGGATGAGGCTGAAGAGCTGGACAGAGCGTTCCTCCATCCACCGAGCATGTGGACATGTGGAAGTTGTATCTGTGACACACCTTAGCTCTCTCTGAGCTCTACCAAGTGTTCAAAGTCTGTTTTTACTCCAGCAGCCTCAGCTTTAGACACAACTTCACTCATGTCCTGCCATGAAGGACTATTTTGGGACATGTTCTGTCCTCTGCATGAGTCCAAGTGTTGTTGAGCTTTTGTTCTTTCATGTGTGTTCTTCCAAAAGTCCCAGTGCCTCTGAACTGAAGCGTCTGTGATGAGGCTCAGTAATACTGTTTGGATTCTACATGCTGTTCATTTGGAATGACTGCTGATAGATGAACTGTACATTGACACTTGATGTGATGCTTCCTCTGCTCTCTTCCACTAACAACAGACTGTGATCTATTCAAACGAATGAGCAGCAGAAGCAGCTGACCAAATGTCAGTCTACATCTGCACTAGAAGTCATTCCAACATGGAGCTCAAACAGTCATTAACTGTGCTTTGTTCTTCACTTCCATAAAGCTGCACAAACAGCCTGACCCAGAGGAATCAGCCCACATTGGACTTATTTACATATGTTTGTACATATGTTTGTACAATATTGTCTGAAATCTAAAGGCCATGTACAGGAGCTTGGATTCACTAACATTATTACATAATAAATGATTAGAATGGAGAAATGCTCACACACACACACACACACAATTTTCACTACCTATCTGAGACAGTTTTTCAAACACTAACAAGAAGTACTGTGTGGTGCGGTTGTCACAATACAAACATTTCACTCTGTACAATTATAAGGAAATGCTCTTTTGTCCAAACCAGTTTGAATATAATATGTTTGTTTTTTGGTGAAGGTCTTAGACTCTAGACAGTTAGAGCAACACTGAGGTCTAGTTCTGAACCTGTTTAAGTTAATATTTTAGTGACAGTTGTTCAAATGAGGATCTAGATTTGATACTTGTTTTAATTTTGATCCATTTGATTGTCTTTTAGGACAAAATCTGCCTAACATTATGAACACCTTTATAATCTGTGTTTTTATTGTGTTTTCTAGTCATGTTGCAGTCTAGAGCAGCGTCTTCGAAGTAACAAGAAGGATCATCCTACATCCTGGCTGCAGGTCGACAGAAGAACAAGATTGAAAAGTTTGACATCTCATCCCCTGTGAGGCTTCCACTTCCTTTGGAGCATCTGATCAACTTTTTAAGGTTCATTTTGTATTCAGTCTGTCGTACAGCAGTGCTTTAGTGCAGTTTTTTACTTTAGTCCAAACAACAATATTCAACATTCAAATTAAATCAATGGGAGAAAATAAGAATAAAGCAGTCCACATTCAATAAAACAATAAACATTCAGAAGCAGTGATTGATCAAGGAAAATCTATAAAAACCTAAGAGGAAAAAAAAACCTGGAGCAAACCCACAGTGAAGAAGAGATCCACTTCTATGGACGGACAGGTTGTAGATGTAACTAAGACTAACGCAGATCTAACTGCAGATCTAGACTATAAGTCTGTAGAGCCGGAGTCCATTAGCAGAGGGAAATGACTCGTCTTGCAAGACTAGGACAGGCTAATCCTGGAGAGGGAGGTGGGCGGGTGTCCAGGAGGAGGGAGGGGTCCTGCATCAGTGGTCCGGCCCTCTTCACTGGAACAGCAGCATCTGAAACTGTTCCACTCCCCAAGAGGACAGTGGGACAGGGGACAACATCTGAAGAGCAAAGAACAGACTGATCTGTAGTTCAAGATTCTTTACAGGGAAAGCAGAAGTGAGAGGAGAGTGTTTCCAGTGTATTTGCTCCTAGGGCAGCCTGACTAGAACTGTGGCTTTAGAGTCTGTTCCTAACTGACCTGACCATGAGCTATTTCTAAGAGGAACGTTTAGAGCCTAATCTTAAATGTAGAGACTGTGTCAGCTTCTTTGACATGAGCAGGAGCTGATTCCAGAACCAATGAGCTTGAGAACTAAATGCTCTGCCTCCTGTTGTGCTTTTAGAGACTCTAGGAACCACCAAAAGTCCAGCATCTTGAGAGCAAAGTGTATGGTTAGGATGATAAGGAACTATTTCAACTCAACAGAAGCCAGTGAAGATCTTTTAGTTCTGGGTAATGTGTTCTTGTTTTTTAGTACCCGTTAGTCTTGCTCTTGCTGCTGCATTTTGAACTATTTGAAAGCTTTTTATTGAGCTTTTAGGACACAACACAAGCAGGGAATTACTGTAAAGTTACATTGATGTGTGAAAAATGAAGGAGTCACCTAGAGTCAAAGAATTGTGAACAAAACGTCTCAGTCAGTCAGTGGATCTGGTTGTGAAGAAGTTTTCAAACAATGTTGACTTACTTTGTGTAAAAACACATTGGACAACAGTGAAAAGGTGAGAGTGCATCTGAGGACGTTAGAGTCAAAAGTAGTAATTTCTTAAAGTCAACCCTCTTCTTGGACTTGTCCAGTGTGTATAGCAGAGGGTCAAGAGCCAGGTTGAATAGGATAGTCCTGCTTTACTCCAGTGTTGATGTCCAGGGGGCGTGTGCTCCTCCCACAGCACCAACACATGATATGTACCCAGAGTAAGGCTCTGATTAACTGATCTACTCCTGCTGCTGAAGAGTGTCATCAATCAGCTGATGAGAAACAGTATCAAACGCCCTGGTCAAGTCAATCAGGACCACGGCCAGCTCCTTACTGCTCTTTTTCCTTTGTTGGACCAATCTGCTCAGTGCTGTAACATTTTCTCATGCACCTGGCCCAGTGACACATCCTCTCTGTCTGGGATGTACTTGGCAGGCTTCTTTCGATCTCTTAGACATGATATTGGAAAAAGTCTCAATAAGGTAGAGCTCAGGGTAATTCAGTTTTGAGCAGAGAGCTTGGGCAGGGTCACATGACTTGTAGATCAGGATTGTTTGACTCAGTTTTAGACTCTTGGGGATCTTAGCCAAACTCATGACATTCAGCACAACATGAAGTCACAACACAAAGCACAGCACACATCATGGAAAGACAGATAAGACCTCAGATCATCATCATCACTGAACTTTCACTTAGTTGTTTTCAGATTCTAAAAGGAGATGTCTAAGTAGTTTTGTGCAGAATTTACTTTCACTCTTTGCATTTTTAAGCAAATATTTGTACTTTTTTGTAATTGGTTAGTTCCTGTTTCCACTGTGCAAACATGTTTAGCTGTAGTTTTGGGACAGTCTAGTCTGGCAAGAGGGAATAAATTCACTTTAGCTTTGACCAAATACAGTATTTATATTCTCTCCACCTCAGAGTTCAGTTCAAGTGCTTCTACAGCAGACTTTAGCTTTATTTTGAGGTCTTTACATCCAAATCAGGTGAACAGTGTATAAGACGAGTTTGTGCTTCCCATGTTCTAAGAGAGCAAAAGTAATGGGACAAATTAATAAGAACAACTCAAACTTGAACTTGTGTTTTTGAATCTCAGCCTGAAGTGTGTAAGGCACAAACATGTGTTCTTCTTTTGACAGCATGTTCTGGGCTTGTTTCATTTCAAATCCATCGTGGTCACATGTAGAGACAAAAAATATTAGAAATGTCTTAGTGAACTGTCTACAATAAAGAAAGTACAGTTCATTTGTTTTAACTGTCAGCGTACTATCTACAATGTCCAAACCACTTTACAGTTACTGTGGTATCACAATGTGTTCAGAGATTTTTCCTTTTTGATCTTATTAAGTTTAAAACTTTAGGATTGTGACAACTCAAGTCATTTTACTGATGTGTTTGTAGTTTTAAACTTCTGTCTCTTAATAACCCTTGTTATTGGCCATGTTTGTTCTTTCGTTGCTCCATCTAGACGTGGGTAAATTATAAAGCTGATTATCTCCACCAAGTTCCAAGAAGTGTTGAGTAGTTCCTCTTGAAAGGTAGTTGGTTATTGTATAAATGGAAGATCAATCTAAGTGTTGGCCTGACTTTGAAGCAGATCTGAACGCTCTAGTTGCTTCCAGTTACACACAAAACTTCACTCTGCTCGTGAGGTAATGAAAACAGAATTATTTATTCAGACACCCAATATATCAATATACCCACAATATCTTGGTCTTGTCCTACATGAGACGTTCAAATGAGTTTAAAACTTACAAACATCTCCATCATGACCTGAGGAGACACGAGGGAGGGTATTTGTGTTGGACCACACCAGAGGAAGAGAGAGGAGGACAAACTGGATGTAGTGTCAGTTCTTTCTCCTGCTGAGTTTGACGCTCCACTAAAAATAATGTCCATAAATAGTTTTCTAAAAAGAAGTGAATAATGTTTCAAAAAGGTACTCCAACTACCAATAAAAACAGGGATGTGGGAGAAAAACTAATCGCTGATATACTGTCCTTATGTGTCCACTAGATGGAGACAAAAGGTCTCTGCTCCACTGGAGGCAGGTCCCAGACTGTTAATCAAAATGTGTAAGGGTTGCACATCTTCATTAAAAACACTTCAGGACAGAAATACTCACATAGTTTTTTTTTAATTATTATTATTACCAGTATTTTTGGGGGGGGGGGCTATTTCACACAAGTAAACGCTAACGCGTTTCGGCTTAAAGCCTTCCTCAGAGTGCTTACAGTTCTTTGTTGTAAGCTAGCTTTAATAGCTTTCTACCAGGTGTACTTGTGGTTGATTAGTTGTGGGTTGGGTCATTTTTTTCTTTTCTTCATTGGTATCTTCCTTCTTGTTTTTGAGAAAGTCATCCAAGAAAGCATTTAAAGCTAAAATCATCATTTAGTCCATTTGGTGCCATAGTGTTCAGAGTGTCTATCCAATACATTTCTCTTTGAGTCAGTTTCCTCAAAATATTGCCCCCTCTGGTGGGCATTGTGACTCTTTTATTTATTGATATTTTTGTACATCACTCTGTCCTTGATTGTGGATGATTTTCGAAATGTAAATAGCGGTGGAGTTTTGCAAATGTTCTCCAAAGATGGCTCTGCTCAAAGTATGTCCCAATGTTTCTTCAAAATTCCTTTAATTCTTGTGGCACAATGATTATATTCTGTTGAAAAACATATACGATATTTTTCTCTTCTTGATTTACACTTGGTCTTAAGAAGATCAGAACGAGCAGTATTATTAGCTCTCTCAATGGCATTCTGGATACAGGTGGGGCTATAACCTCTTTCTTCAAAGCGGTCAGCCATTGCTTTGCTCTGTATCTCAAACTCATCACAGTCAGAGCAGTTTCGCTTGAGTCTTAAAAACTGTCCTGTAGAATAATGTTCTTAAGATTTTTTGGATGGTTACTGGTTGCGTGTAATAAAGAATTGCGTTCCATTTCTTTTCTATAGATTGATGTCTTAATGTTTTCATTGTTACATTTTGACTTTGTTGTAAAAGTGTGTGTTTGTATCAATCACATAATAAATGATTAGAATGGAGAAATGCTCACACACACACACAATCTTCAGGATCTATCTGACAGTTTCTTTTTTTTTAAACACTTACAAGAGCAGTGTTGGGTAAGTTACTTTAAAATTGTAATACATTATATATTACTAGTTACAAGGAGAAAACTGTGATTGTTGACTTTTTAGATTTAAAAGTCATTGAAGTCAAGGATGGTTTCATCAGCAGATCTTTATTAAACAACACGACACATCACCATTTGCAGCCCTTGCAGCTTACATCTCTGACACTGCGGCGCACTCGTTCTTTCTCGTAGCTCTTGTCTCTCTTACTTCTCTCATACTTGCACTCTCATGTCAGAAATTGGTCTAAGCTTTTTAACATTGTTTTGTTATCTATCTTGGCACCTCACTGACTCTTTGTCACCTACTGTATATCTTGTAATTAAACAATGTCAAGAACATGTGAGCTATTGCATTGATACCATATTTGTAATCTTACATACAGAATTACAGAACATCTTTAACTTTAGCTTGATATGATTTCAGTGTCACAGGATGCTACATCACAGATAACAGTAAACAATCTTAACAAATGTGTGTCAAAGGAAAAACAGCTGATGTTTGAATAATGCTTGTACAGAGCAGAATGTAATAGTATGACACTGACATTTAGCTAAATAAAAACCGGAAGTCTACAACTCCTTCTTTTTTCACACAAGAATTGTGTGACCCACCAAGACCTGGATAACTTCTACTGCATAAAATCATAATCATCAGTAAATATTGACTTTAAAAAAAAGTAGTAAAAGTAGCTTAAATCAATTGAGCAAGTTAAATTTAACTGAACCCATAAATAACACAAATTGGTGAAGTCAAAAACTGCTTAATTACAGTTTTTTTTTTTTCAGTAGCTTTGGCTCCAAAGTCAAGGTAATTGAACATGTTTCAAAACTTAACATCCAGGATGCAAAACACATTCTACTTTTGCTACAACAGTAACACCATGCCTGTCTTCACTCTTTTTGCTTCATTCCTCACACTATTATACACTTTTATAACTAAGACTTTTGCTCCAAAGTGTTGTTTTCTTGGTTCAATCACCTGAACAATGTTCACATGTGCTGCAACTCTTCTGACAAATAAATCTGTCCCATGAACACAACTCCATTAGGACAAATAGAGTTACTTTTGTTTTAGAGAATCAGACAAGAAGTGTGAGCATATGAGGAGAAAGAGGACACGAAGACAGAGACCGAAGTGTGAGGATGTGAGGAGGAAGAAGAGACGAAGACAGAGAAGGCCGAAGTGTGAGGATGTGAGGAGAAAGAGGACACAGAGACAGAAGTGTGAGGATGAGAGGAGAAAGAGGACATGGAGACAGAAGTGTGAGGATGAGAGGAGGAAGAGGACATGGAGACAGAAGTGTGAGGATGAGAGGAGGAAGAGGACATGGAGACAGAAGTGTGAGGATGAGAGGAGGAAGAGGACATGGAGACAGAGACAGAAGTGTGAGGAGAAAGAGGACACGAAGACAGAGAAGGCCAAAGTGTGAGGATGAGAGGAGGAAGAGGACACAGAGACAGAAGTGTGAGGATGTGAGGAGGAAGAGGACACGAAGACAGAGAGGCCGAAGTGTGAGGTTGTGAGGAGGAAGAGGACACAGAGACAGAAGTGTGAGGATGAGAGGAGGAAGAGGACACAGAGACAGAAGTGTGAGGATGAGAGGAGGAAGAGGACACAGAGACAGAAGTGTGAGGATGAGAGGAGGAAGAGGACACAGAGACAGAAGTGTGAGGATGAGAGGAGGAAGAGGATATGGAGACAGGGACAGATGATTTAGCCCAATGTCAGACACTTCACTGTGGCCAAGATCAGACAGGAACACACTTTTAGCTCGTCAAAGTATTTTATTTGACATTGTCAGTAAATCATGTTCTTGTTTCACAATCTCCTTAATTTCCAAAATATTCTAAAACATAAATTCCAAACTGTTTAACTGGTAAAGGTGAAAGTGAATCCATGTGCTGCTTTTGTTTCATGTTTTGCACAAAAAGTGCAGTTTAGAGATGAGTGTTTATCATTTTAACCACAAAGTGTTACTTTTACAAAGGTGTCAGGAGTTTTGGACAAAAAGTGTACATGTGCAATCATTCTAAAATGTTGTGATGAGTAACAAATCTGACTGGATATGTAGAGGTTTTGCCATATTTATGGCAATTTCCAAATAAATGTGCCAAAGCGATTGAAAAAAAAACTGTAATATCCAGATAAGTTCAAATTTCTAAACCAAGAACATGTAAACTCAATCCAAGAAAACCTAAACTTCCAGTAAAACCATATATGAACATAACAGATCTCATTTGACTTGTAATAAATCTCACTGCACAAGTTAAATGTGCTTAAATAAAGATAACATCCTCCTAATCTAAGAAACTCCAACATCACCAGAACTTAATCCTGCAGTTAAGATTTTGATATTTTAGTTATTATCGTTTAGAAAATTTACAAAAAAAATTAATACTAAGTCTATTGTTTTAACCCAAGCATAAAGCATTTTCTATGTAATATCTTACTCCATTGAAATATTATTTAAAACAAAACAATATATATTCACTGTCTGTCTTACATCTGCATTTAGTTTTTTTCTTCAGCAAATTTAAAATTCTTTATTTAGTAAACATTTACAGAAAGCATTAGTCGGATTGTGTCCATGTGGGAACTATATTTAAAACCATATAAACTCAAACAATAAATGATTTACATAGTCACTCAGAAAAGGCACATTTAAAAAGTTGCTTCAGTTTCTTCTAAAAAGAATTCCTCTTTTCTATTCGGTTCTTGCTTGTGTAAGGATGTTCGTTTCTGGTGTAAGTGTCAAAAGAGGACCAGGATTCTGGAAGATAAAGTCAGAAGGATTTTAATGAGTATTGCATGGGCAAAGTGAAAAGAGAAGCTACGGACTCCACGGAAAGGACAGGATGAGAGTCCTGAATTGTGACCTGTTACACATTTTATAGCGTGTGTGTGCATGTATGTGTGTCAATGTAAAAACAGGAGGATCCTCTGGTCAGCATAGCGTTATCTTCATGAGATTCAGGCAAGGGCTGGGCCTCTGAAACTCACAGCATCTTCAAGTTTTGCTGAAAGAAACAATGTGTTCTATGTGTGTACAGTTACTGTTATTACCCGTCCATGACATTAGCATTTGTACATCCAGACACAAGTAGACTAGACTAAAACGCATTGATAAAATGTGGATACTTTACACTTGTATGACGTCTTAAACCTGTTAATGTCCAGTTCCATTGCTTATAGTCCCGATGATCTCTGTGCCTCTCTCCAGGATCGACTTGGACACAACTTGCGTGTATTTCAGTTACTTTGTAATGATCAGTTTCTTCACTTTGATATAATCCTAAAGTTTGTATACTCTAAATTTGGATGTAATTCAAACTTTGATTTAATTCAAACTCCAAGAATGATTAGAGAATCAGTCAGTTCACTTTTGTCTGTAGTGGTTATTTGTCCAAAATAATCCATTTGAGAAATAATGTTCTGAAGTTCCTTGTTTTGTGACAGTTGGTCAAATTGTGTTGTTATTGTTGTTGTTTGCCATAACTTAAATATTGATTAATTAAAATAAAAATAATAAAGCAAATGTTCCCCCTCAAAATGACTATAAATAACTCTAATATTCTAATCTTTTCCCCTCTGGTTACTGCTGATAAGTGATGAAAACAACAGAGCAAATGAAACCTTTTTGAACATAGAAAAATGAAAGAACTAAAGAAAGGATTGGAAAAAAAGTAAAAAAAACTGTGTGTTTTAAATAATCTTTCAATAGAGTATGCATTATGCTTCTTTGTGTTTTTATTTTACGTGCAAAGGTCTTGTACTAATGTTATATGGTTTTACTGGAAGTTTAGGTTTTCTTGGGTTGAGTTTACATGTTCTTGGTTTTAGAAATTTGAACTTATCTGGATATTATTTTTGGCAGTATTTGACTTGACCAAATTGTGTTATTATAGATGCCCTCTGTCTCACACCTACAATATATGTTCATGACGGGTTCATTCAATTTTAACTTATTCAAACGACTTTTGCTTCGAAAAGTCAACATGATACATTTGTATAACAATATGACTGACTCAAAAATGTAACTGAGTTACACTGCTGTGAGTTACGTTGAACTAATCACACATTTGTTAAGACATGGTACAATTTATTTAGGTCAGTGGGTACAACACTAACCCTGGTACATTTACACTTGATACTGATTAATTTATGGAAATGTGAAGTCACAACACATTTTCCTCATAGTATTTGATTCACCTTTAAGCCAACAAACAGTAGTTTATTGGTGTTTTGATTCTGACGTGTCGCTTTCAAAAGAATATGAAAGTAACTTGAGTTAGTCACGTAACCCAGGTGCCAAAACCCTGTTTACCTGCATTCTCTTGCCCTGCTCTTTTACTCTTTGACCTTACGTGCAGTGCAGAGTCATGTGGCTAGCTTTATTAGGCGCTACCCGGAAGCTACCGGTAGCTGCGAGAGGGAGAGCGAGACAAATGTTTGCTGCGAGGTATGTCTCTCCGTTTTGCTATTAAATCGTTGTACCATGTTGTGAAATTTATTGTGTCAATTTTTAACACATAGAAACCGACTACTAGCCCATTGGTCCGTCAAATGAACCGTGTGATTTAAAGAAACAAACGGAATTGGTGAGTCAATTCTTCTGTGCGTGCCGGGATAGCTTAGCATTAGCCGCTTCATTGTTTTACTATGGGGCAGTTAGCATTGTATTTCTGTGCCAAATTTCTGCATTTTTCTATTCTGATTGTTGTCTAAATGAAACTTATTGAATGTGACATGTCTATTTATATCATACATTGTTTACCAAGTGGTTCTTATGCACCTTATGGCGTTTATTAGCCTTTATTCTGTGCTTACTTGGTTTCCATTCTCGGGGTCGGACTGATGACGTGACGTGATGTTTGTTTGGTAGCCGACGACGCGAAGGAGAAAGCATCAAATAGCTGTACGTTCTCGAGGTCGGACTGATGACGTTTTGTTTTGTTTGCCGACGACCGAAGGGGAAAACATCAACTTGCTGTACGTAAAAATGCTTGCCAGATGCTCAAATACTAATGTTTGGAAACTGTAAACAACCACTGTGCGGTGGTGAGTGAAAGTTTAAATTTAAAGTTACTTTACGTGTTGTTTTACGTAGTTGTTTTCCCCTTCGTTTGGCGTTGCCACAACACGATGGCGCTAATCCGACCCCGAGAATAGTGCAAATCAATTTGCACTATGCATTTGCATTTAAAGTGCATCTAAATTTAGATGCACTTTAAATGCAACGCTCCTTTTGTGAGCCTGATACAGACAATACGGTGCTACTGTTATGCACTCTATGTGTATGAAAGTTATCTAATTAATTCAATTAGAATGACTCTACTTTTTATTAATGAAATGAATCTTTTTGAAATATTGTACAATATGGAACTTTACTCTTGGGAGTTACTGACCTACTTTATAATGCAACAAGTGTTATTTTGGGTTAGTAACTACTTGAATGAATTGTGTACAGTGTACACATAGATAGATACTTGACTTATAATAGACCTGTGCTTTATTCAGGCCTGTTTTCGATGGCGAGCTAAGCTCAGAACTAGGGCTGGGACGATATATCGTTTTGCGATATATTGTTATGCCATTTTAGTGCGATACGAAGTATCGATACAGTCAACAAGTATCGATACTTTTGGTAACTTAATTTAGTTGCAATGCTTGGAGAAAGCGCACTGTTAACCGCACCAAAGGCGCTGAATTATGGCAGGACTGGAAGCGCAGCTAAATAGTGTTACCAGCCTAGCATTTTAAATCTCAAGTTTGGGAACACTTGGATCTTTTTTCTCGTCCTGGCAAGACGAATTTGGATATGGCAAAAGTGGTTGGCAAGTTGTGTCGCAGCGGGTCCCTCTCCTGTTATGGGAACTAATTTCAGCCTTCCTTCACTCAGGAATGCCAAGGTAGCCTACATATTTCACTTGAATATGGTTACCTCTTGTTCGACTAAGCTTTGATAGTGTTGTGTGCGGCTGGTAACCAACCGAAAACGTTCAGGAAATAATGGAACCGAAAACACGACGTACTTTCAGTGCTATTTATCGCCTTGCCTTTAAATCTCCGCATCAGTAAGCAGACAACATGTGCGCTCAATGAGTTATGTGCGCTCTACAATGACACGAATTTTGCTCCACAAACAGCTAACACCACGTAGCTGGTGTGTCAAATGTGCACTCCACAGTGTCACGGCAATTCACGTTTCACCTCTCCCAAACAGACCGCACAAACAAGTCTCCCAAAACAAAGCGCAGTGTGTCAGCTTACCTTCTTAAACAGAAGAAAACAAAGAAACAACGGGTCCAGAGTTACAAATAACCTTCAGGGCAAGCCTTTCTGTCAAACGTTTGCGTGTTAAGCTTCGTAAATCTACGTGATACATTCACAGTCTGAAGTTTTCTCAGAAGAATGTCGCCAAACACAAATAATAATCCAAACTTCGCCGTAGCATCCTCCTGCTCATCGCTCCAGTTGAAAGTAGAATCCCAAATGTGTAGCTAGTAGCACTGCAGCATGTCTGATGCAGCCGTGTCAAAAAAAAGGCTATGTAATCCAGCCTTCTCCATATTCCCTCTTTCTCCAGGTAAACAGAGGGGTAAAACGTTCTAGTGTCAAAAAGCAAATGCCGCTCCTTTGCTACAGTGCCTCGTGTGGCGACAAAGTGAAAGCGCTCCTCGTGGCAGTCCACGTGAAGAGTGGCTGATTCATTTGCATGCGCATTTGCTTAAACTGAACAGACTACGTGTGTTTTAAAATGTAGTTTGACATTAAAGGCTGAAAAAATAGCTTTAGGCCCATTATTATAGAAAAGGCAGGAAGAAAAAAAAATCATTATTAATTATAAGTTTACTGTATAAGGTTTGTTGCAGTTTTTTTTTTATTAAGCTACTTTGAAGCATTGTTGAAAATTATATTTGAAAGGAAGCTGCTAGAGAGCACTTTCTAAATGTTCAACCTTTGTTTTTTGTTTTTTTTACAACATTCAATAAATGTCAGATTGACAAGCATTTAATTTGAAAAGAAATATTCCTGAATTATGGAAGAAATATTGCAATACATTATTAAATTGTATCGCAATATATCGTGTATCGCAATATATCAAGATCGCAATATCTATTGTATCGGGCCTTATATATCGTGATCGTATCGTATCGTGACAAAGGCGTATCGTCCCAGCCCTACTCAGAACCTCAAACAACTCAACTTCAACTCGAGGAATCCTACACCCTCTGCCGAGCTGGGCTGGTAGGAGGCTCTCGCAGCCTACGTTGACTGTTATGGCTTCTATTTTTATTTGCTGAAAGACAAATAGCCATCCTTTGGGTGTCCGTTTCTTGACTCACACATCACAAATTTACAAAAACTCACGTAGTCTGTTGTGCGTTTAATTCTTTTCTTTTCTATAGCAAGTTGATTTGTGCCGTTTGTAGTGCGGTCAAAGACCGTGTCGGTCACCCTCCAACACAGGGCCGGTTCTAGCCCACTGACTTTGGGTGGGCAAGCTGAAATTTGAGTGGGCAAATATAAAATTAACACGGTCCCACTTTTTTGTGGAAAAAGTAACTTGCATCCATCAAACAGCACAACAGTAGGTATTACAAACTATTCTTTTACACAAATGTTAAAAGTAAATTGGGTGTGGGGTTTATTTGCTTAGACTGTGCACTTACATTACAGTTTTTTCAATCACTTTGACACAGTTTGCCATTCTAAAAGTCAATTTACAAAACAGCTCACAAGGAAAACTAAACAGAGCTTCAGTTTTCCAAAACTAAATTTTGTCTCAAGGTAAATTTCGTTTTACAATCAAAACTCTCACACATTCTTCAGCTGTTTTCATGTGTTTTCTCATTCATATGACTTTACAGCTCAGAAGCTGTGAATATGATGCTGGATAAGTTGTGCTTTTTATCTACAGTAAATGCAGACATATTTGTACAAAGAAAACAACAAACATGAATTACATTTAGAATACTTTCTGATTTGTGATGGTATTTTATCCAACTATTTACAGTTTGTAGTGCACCTGTGTGACTGACAAACCATTAAACAACATCACACTGGAAATATAGTTTATATTTGATACATTCTACAGCCTGTTTTCTTGTCAGACCATTATCTCAACGTCTTGATGTGAGTTAAAAACAGTGTTATGGCTAAAGTCTTTTAGC